>JAOWMA010000130.1:0-125198 GCA_025962755.1 Colletotrichum tropicicola
AATATTTATTATACTTAAAAGTATAAAACTATTAATTATTTATTTATATTAAGTATAATTAATCGACTTTTTTAAACTATTCTACTTAAGGTTTAGTATATACTCTATATTATTATTATATATATTACTTAATACTAGCTAGGTTTATTAAAGAAATAGAAATACTAAATTAACATTATTAAAAAAACTTTTACTAAAATATAAAATAACTTTATAGTAAATTTAAATATAAAAGAGATTAAATAAATTAATAACTACAAAGACTTTCAGAAGGAGATATATAGTATTATCGATAAAGCCAGAGGTTAAGACGGGCGGCTACAGGGGGGTAGGGGTAGGGGGTAGGGGGTAGGGGGTAGGGGGCGTTAGATGGCAGTTTGTCAGCTCAATTGGATTAATCACACAAAATTTCACACTTCGCTGAGGTGGGTTTCCTCTCCAGCTCCAGGGCTCCTTCCTTTGCTGTCGCTGCCCCGGCGGCCCCACGGAGGGCAGGCGCGCAGGGCCAGCGCCTTCGGATCGCCGGGCCCCTGTCTCTGTGTCTCTCTCTGTCTCTGTCTCTGACTCCCACACAGCCCACACTTCCGTTTCGGGAAGGGCGACGACGGGATGACAGCAGGAGCCCCAGTCTTTTCAGGGCGCTGGAGATGCTCACATAAGCATCCAGGTGCCTCGCACCTTGGTAAGGCAGGTACAGGTGCACTCAAGCACCTTCTCTCTGTTGATGCTGATACAATACCTACCTTAACTAGTACTTTGAACTGAGGCAGAAGCCACAGGCCAACTGCACAACTGACAACCGACAACCGACAACCGGTCGACGCCCTCATGCACCCGAGCCGGTGCCGCTACACGCCCACACGTGAGGGCGAGGCAGGCTCCGGGCTAAGGCAAGGCACCTCTGCTGTCGCCGTGCCTGAGGTGGTGGTGCCCTGGACCGATATGGCCTCACCGACGCCTCTGACTGGCGCCCCGGCGGCATTGGTGCCCAGAGGCCGGTACCTAGCGCCGGTAGCGTGCCTTGGGCCGGGAACCTCGACGCCGTAGTGTAGGCTCTCCCCCCCAAAAGTGTTGGCCGCGACGGGTCGTGCACGGGTCGTGCAGCAAAAGAGCACGCTACTGTTTCTGATTGGGTTCGATGCCATCCGTCCTGCAACACACGAGCCACCGCTCGCCCACTCGCCCAGTCCCGTCACCCTCCTTTTCCCGCCAGATTGTCAGGATTGACACAGATTGGCACCGCCGTCCATGGGTTGGCCCTCGTCCTCGACGCACCACCGCAACACCGGACGACAATTCTCCTTGCGCGAGGCAAGACAACCTTGGCCTGCCAGACACCACCCACGCAGTGCAGTGCAGTTGCACTCGCTCAACCAACACACGCCTCCCCATCCATGTCCGTCCCGTGATTACCGCACTCTATCAAAGACAAGACTCATAGACAAGCACGCCGAGTCCTCCTTCATAATTCCGTCCCTCGCGCACCAATACCTGCCGACGACGCCTCGAGCAAGGGACTGCCGAGCACGCAACACACCTTGCCAATCTCAATAAGGTGCGGACAACGGCGAGAAAAGACCAGACGGAAACACCAACGGCGGGGCTCACACTCCATCGACTCTGTCTCCAACAACCAAATGGCGACTCGACTTACTGGCAGTCTCGGCCGAGGCCATTCAGAAGCTCAGCTCAACTAAACTTCTCACCACGCCTGAGGCGGCCCCGGACGCTTGCCGGGATTCGACCACCCTCACTCACCTTCTGCTCACCTTGTCTGAGAGAACACCTCCCCTGCAACGAACAGCTCTGAATGATAACCCGCACCTCCAGCTGCCCGACCGGGCCTGCCCTGCCAGTGGAGCAGCCAAAACCGGGACTCGGGTGTTTCAACTGCAGCAGCATCGCAACATGGAAACGCCCATCGCTTTCACCGCCGTCCCATCCTATGCAGCACAGAGGGCAGACGAGATGGCCAGCTCAACTCTCCCACGCCCAATGACCTGCGGGCTCACACCGGAGCAGGCTCCACGCCGCGCCCGTCGGCCACCACTCTGTAGTGTATATTGTCGTCATGCCGCTGTCGCCGAGGGTTATACAGCACCACGGGCAGGACTGGGCAATATTGCGAGCTTTCAACCTGCCACCGGACCCTGAACAGCACAGCCATACCGCCAGACGGGCTGCCCGGGTGGCCTGTGCCTGTGGATGCCCAGCCCAGCGCGTCTAACACTTGTGGCACGCCTGCGCCTGCGCCTGCGCTTGGTTCATGTGCCCTGTGCCCGAGCTCCCCTTTGCGGCTTGCCCTGAGGTGCTTTCCACCTCCTAACTCCTAATAGTCGGTCTGGTACTAATTCCCTCCGGCTCGTCCTCGCCGCGCGCCGGCGCCGCAGACCGCCTGCGGGCCACATTAGACCAACTGGACGCTACCTCGCGCTGGCGCAGGTCAGTCCGGGCGGCGGTCCCCTACCTACTCTCCATGCTCTCGTCCTATCCGGCAGATTTGCAACCCAATGCAGCCCCCGACGAGAAAGTCAAAATGATTGGGGGCGACGACGGCGGCGACGTCGACGAACGATGCTGGTGCTCTTCATCGATTGGTGGCCCTCCCCGAAGGAGGCTAACCTCCGGACGGACGACGGCTGCATCGTGAACACCCACCCATCCGCGTCTCTCACCCGGCGAAGCCTGTGCGGATTATGGGAATGGCAACACCACACCAGCAGAATATCTTGGCTCACCGTCGGAAACATGATCCGAAAACCTCAAAAACAGACGACAGGACCACATTGAGAGGGGCTCTCGATCCTCGATAAACGACGGCCATATCCTGCCATGTTTCCTCGCATGCTTTGCGCCCCATGGTCCCAGGCCCAGAGCGACCAAATCGATCCATTTCCAACCTGACAACAGAGCCTTCAATTTCGCTCGATAGGCTCGGGATATTTTGGCCAAACTTCAAACGAGACTCTCACCGGCGAAATATAGTGCCTCCCCACCTTTCCTCCTCCAGTCTCCCCCTCCACGTCCACCCCCTGAACACATCTGACGGACCCAACAACTCCACATGGATGAATCTGCACAAGATAGATTGCCCAATCGGCCTTTGACGTCCGCCAGCAACTTGGGTTCGTCCCTCTTTGGTTTTGAGCCGCGAGACACAAGCAAGCACCAAGCCGGCAGGAGCTAGCCAGCAGCCATCGCCGCCGCTTGGTCGCCATCCTCGGAGACTGCCGTTCTCGACTCTGATTGCTTCTCTTTGCCGCGCTGCCCAGGACTATTGAGAACATGGTCAGGTCTGGTGCGAAGCACCGACATCGTATTCACCACCCGTGTGCTCAGTCCTGTCTTACCTCTCGCTTGGGCTGCCTACCATGACAGCCATGGCAGCCATCGCTGGCGATCAGTAGCCACTCGTAGGGCGACTGGCCACTGCTGAAACCCGTCCCTCATCCGACTGACCTCACCTGAGTCCTGAAGGCTGAGCCTGACGAAATTAGTGCTGGCCCGGCTCACCTGTCTCTGGGCCTCTGGGATGTTTTCTCCGCACCGAGTCTGGGCAGGCAACTTGCAAGCAGCACACAGGCACAGGGCAGAGCAAGAACCAGGGGGCCCAGGGGCCGTCATCCATGACAGGACGTCCCCGAAGATCCCGGCCATGTCCCACGACCGTTAAGCCGCAACCCCATGTCCCACCAGCTTGTCCTCAATCAAGAGGCTGAGTTGAGGTGTGGCACTCACTTCACGCACGAACAAGCACCGGTAGCACAGCAGCATGAACTTGATGAGTGCATCCAGAGCAAATACGAGTCGGGGAGTCGCACCCTTCTCCACGCTGTCGTCGTCACTCGTGCCAGAGCCACCTCCTGCGCCCATCTTTAGACCGTCAAATTTCCTTCATCCAATGCGTCCATGCTGGCTGCCCAAATCATGGAAGCACAAAGACGTGTTGATCGGCCAGTCGATCCATTGGTATTCATTTGCACTCGCAGTTCAGGTCCCTCTCGCCCAGCTCGCCCTGCCAGACAGCAACCCACAATCTGCGTTCGCACCCCTCCTCCATCGACACCTCACCCCTATCCCCCGAATCCCCACCACGGTTCCAGGTTCGTCGTCGACGTTACATCCCCTAAATCCCCTAAAAATTCTCTGCATCCTTTTCGGGACAACAACCTTTTCTCACTTGCAGCAGGTTTCCGTGGCACAGAACGCTTCGTACCCCGACCCTGCCCTACCCTGCCTGCCTTACGCTGGGAAGCTTACAGAGAGGCACAGAAGCAAAGAAACCCTGCGCCCGTCTGCTTGCAGCAAGTTGTACTCGCTGCACCAGCACAGATGGTTCGCGATCCAAGGTTTTCGGCCCAGTTCCCCCCTCCTCCGCGGGCTCTGTTCCCTCGGTTCGCACTTGCCGCAACCCCGTTTCTGTTCCCATCCCATCTCTCCCGAGAGCCCACAGACGGCGCCCGTTGGCTCGTTCCCTCCAGTCACCTGCAAACCATCCGTCTGTCTGCCAATGCGACTGGATAGAGCTGGCCTTGCACCCCTACCCTCGTCGAGGGTACGTACTCGCACCCTACCCACCGCCGTCTAGGCTTCGGTTTGAGGACGAGGGAAACGAGCCAATCAGATGCGCAAGAACGCTTCGACTTGAAACGAGATGGGCGCTGGGCGGCCAATCAGGCCCTGTTTCCGACGTGACAGCGCAAGACGATCACGAAAAGAGGTGTGAAAATGTCCAGTTTGCGGTGTTGGATGGCACTGGATCCAAACGTTCAGAATCCGAACGCAGGTCGTCTGACGAGGGGGGTGGAAGGGTGCAACCGGGACGTACGGGTGTTGATTTTCTCTCTTGCGTCTGCTTCTCGGCTCGCTTGGGGTTTACTGCAACGGGGGGCATGTTGGGCATGTGCTTGTCTCCTCTGTTCCACACCCTTCGTCGCACCGCGCTATGGCTTTTTGATCGTGGATCGATGTCTACCGTTGTTTGTTTTGTTTCCTCTTTGGTAGGGGGCTGGATGGGGCAGTTTCGGTCTGTGGTGATGCGTGATGTGCGGTATGATGCGTGACCGCATCCTGTTCCGCGCTTAAAAAGCCCTGGCCGGACGTCAACAGACACCAGCCCAGGAGTCCACGAGGTGTTGGATGGTCCGTGGACGCCTACCTTGTCACGGCCCTGCAGCAAGCTAGGCGTTGTCTCACCGAACCAGTGGCCCGTAACCTGGAGGGGTTCGGTTTTGCTCGGGAGACGGATCCGGGTGGCTTTTCCCTTCTTCACGGCTGTCACGACATCCGGCCGAAGGAGGCTCGGTGTTGTTGTTTCTGATGTTCGCTTGGGTCACAGATTTGCGGGATTCTAGGCGGGCTGGTACATCGTCAAACGTGCTGAGAACCGACACCGCCCGAAGGAGTTGTTTCGGCACCTCACGAGCAGGATTTCTCTGCCGAGGACGGCACTTGTTCGATGCGGGGGCTTTTGTCTCCCCCAAGTCTTGTGGCTTGATGTGTGTTTTGTCTTCAAAGTAGCTTACCTTGGACGGACAGGACAGACAAGCAGGCACGTCAAGCAGGCTCTTTGGTCACACCTTCTTCAACCCCCAGAATCTGCAAGTGCGATAGGTTACCGACAAATGCAAGGTGATGAGAAAACCTTGGAGGGGGTGTGTGCGCCTCGAAGGGTGGAATAAAGAAGAAAAGCAAGTCCCAGGCGCTGCTATTGTTCTCGAATCCACATATTGCTTCCAGACGTTGCTTCGACGATTGTCCTGTCCAGTCAGGTTTCCTTTCACGCGCGTGCGCGTGTTGGTTTTCTGACCGTTGGTGGCCTGCAGCCGCCGTTGCCCTCTTTTGCAGTCCGCTTGCTCCTGCTTACCAACGTCATCGTCGCCCGTCGTCGTCGCTTGTCGTCAACCTGCATCATGCCGCGCGCCACTTGTTGTGTGCGTGCTGCATCAAACTTTGGCCCAATCCGGCAGTGCGGCCGCGGATGAGAGCCATAGAGGGAACTCTCAAGTCTGCACAAGAGACAGGCGGCCGTTGCAAGTCCGCCAACATCCCTCGGCACTTGGCAGCGGGCAAGCAAGAGAGAGATCATTATGGCCGCAGAGAAAAGTACATGTCGAGTACCTCGCAGTTGAGAGGGAACAAAAAAGTTTGCTGCGAGCTTATGCATATGCCGAGAGACATTCTTCCTCCCGTTTTCTTTCTGATTGCTTCCGTTTGTGGCGCTAACTGGTGACGAGAACGCTGGGCAGAGAGTTTCTGAGAGTTTCTGGGGCTTGATGCGACGGCACGCCGGCGTTCGGACTCGAGGGTTGTAGTGATTGGACGGACGGGATGGTGAGAGCTTAGGTAAGGCGGGCAAGTGAAGGGAGTGGGCACAGGTGGCCAGCTGGTGACGGATGGGGACGTGGCTTGCCGGCCACGGGCTTATCATGCCGCCGTTATCAGAAAATTTCGAGATTTGGATGCAAGTCACGACCAAAAGCGACGACGAATTGCGCGACGAGCAGGTCTACTACACTGACGTGATTTTGAGATTGGCTTTTTTTTTCACACGACACGTCACACGAAACCACCTTACATATTTGGTGTTTTTAAGTCACAAACATTTTCAAAAATGCCTAGCAGAACAGAATCCGAGGACGTCGCCATGGACGAGGCGCCCCCCTCTCACCAGCCCGAGGAGAACGCCGAGGAGGAGGAGTCGCCCGAGCAGGAGGAGGACGAGGAGGAGGAGGCGGAGGAGCCCCAGCGCGTCAAGATTGTACGCTGATTCCCCCCTCCCTCCCTGTTATCGTTCATCGTTGGAGAGAGACGAAGGCGACTGACAGCCCGACGCAGCTCCCCGGCTCAACAGACACGGCCGCCTCATTCGAGTTCATCGATGAGGGACACACTCTCGGCAACGCGCTGAGATACATCATCATGAAGAAGTGCGTCTCTCCCTTTCTAGTGTCTGGCGGTAATGGTCTCACTCACACTTGCCTCACAGCCCCGATGTCGAGTTCTGCGCCTACGCCATCCCTCACCCTTCCGAGGCCAAGATGAACATCAGAATCCAGACCTATGGTGAGTGCTGACCGGCCCCTCTCTCCCCTCCCCGTCTACCCCGTGTTGAATATCGTTTTTGACTGACACGCACATTAACAGACGGGACCGCCGTCGCCGCTCTGCAAAAGGGCCTCAAGGAGCTGCAGGCGCTCAGCGACACCGTGGCAGAGGAGTTCATCCGCGCCAGGGACGAGTTTGGCCGTTCATGAGCAACGCAGTTTTTGTGACGTTCACGGCGTTTTAGGCGGGGGGGGGGGGGGTTAAATCAGGTCATAGACAAAACAAAAACAAAAGAGAAAAGAGAATTAATGCACTTTTCGGCAGCATGTCGTGGGCAATTTTTTGGAATTGTTTCTTATTTACACGAGCTTTGGTATTCCCCTCTCCGACACTCTCCGACTGCTCAGTTGCGGCCCTGGTAATGGGGTCAAAGGGTCAGTATGTAATGCATAGTGCACGAACTCGTCGGCGCCCTTCCGTCGTCGGCCTTCGGAAGGGTGGTTTGCTCACCTCCAAGAACCCAGTCATGAAGCTGTTGGGCAAGCGCTTGTCTCCCCTGAAGTTCTCCTCCTTGAAGTAGGACATGATGTGCGTGGTCTGGCGCCAGAAGTTCATCGTCTCCTGCGGATTGTGTGTCCCGTGTCAGCCTCCTTCGGTCTCTCGGGCGGGCATCACCATCCCCCTCTGTTCCCCCTCCCCCGCCCCTCAATTCGATCTCGTGCGGCGCGGCGGGACCTACCTGGTAATCGGCGTGGCTCTTGAAGAGAAGGACGTCCACGACGGGGAGCTTGTTCGCGAACCTGTGGCGCTCAAACTCCTCGCGCATCCGCGTGCGGATGGCGGACACCGGCAGGGGGACGTTGTACATGGTCTGGATCTCGGGCGCCTGGCGTTCGGGTTCCTCGATTAGCCTTCTCTCTCTCTCTCGTTTTGTGCGCTTGCTTCTCGGCCCCAATTCAATTGGCATGGCTCGGTCCTCGACGGATCATCGGAGAGGGGGAGGGACGTACAGCTCGGATCCATTCTCGGTAGCTGGAGAGAACCCGGCGCTTCGCGTCGTTCCAGTTGACCGCTGTGAAGGGGGGGATTAGCTGATGATGCTGCCCGCAAATGATTCGAAACTCACACTGCCGGGTCGTCTTGGCGAATTGGGTCGGTGTGATGGCCATGGTGGGCGCGGGATGCTGTCGAGGGTCGTGGGCTGCTGCTGGCCGTGATGGTGCCCGGTCTGCCGGTCTTGCTGTGATGTTGCGGGAAGCTCCAGCAGCCGGCTGGCAGCCGCCCAATCACGTGTGGGCCTTAGTCAGCCTGGGTTTTTTTGGGGGTGCGGCGGCGGCGGCGGCGCGGAGCCTGATAAGTGATAACGGGATGGAAGCTGGCCGTGCCTTCCTCACGCCCCACCATCGAATTTCGTCCCCCCTTCGTCATCCAGCGTACATTTTGCGACGCGACCGACTGCTAGATCCGCAACAGACTCGCGACCGAGTCCAGTATTTTAGAAGAAAGGCACGATTACATACAGGCACTCGCACTCGACACACCGCAACCATGCCTCCCATGCGTCACTCGTCGAAGCGCAAGCCGCCCCCGGAAGGCTTCAGCGACATCGAGGACCAGCTCCTCATCTTCCAGAACAAGATGAAGGACGCGCAGAACAAGCCGCCGCCGACGGGACCGAAGCACCAGGCGCAGTGGGAAATCTTTCAGATCGCCCACACGCGGAGTCGCTACGTCTACGACCTGTACTACGAGAAGGAGGCCATCAGCAAGCAGCTGTACGAGTGGCTGCTCAAGAACGGGTACGCCGATGCGATGCTCATCGCCAAGTGGAAGAAGCAGGGATACGAAAAGGTGCGTTCCACGCCGGATGTCATGTGTGTTATGGGGAGCTTTTGCTAACGGTTCGACAGCTCTGCTGCCTGCGCTGCGTCCAGACCAAGGAGACCAACTTCAACTCAACGTGCATCTGCAGAGTACCGAAAGCCCAGCTCAAGGAGGACCAGGAAGTCCAGTGCGTCAACTGCGGATGTCACGGTTGTGCTTCGAGCGATTAAGCATTCTGCAAACCATAGTGGCCGCTGGGGCCATCGATCACGTCGCGGAGGGTAGGCGTTCGGCGTCGGCACGGATCATTGATTCCGACCAAAAGAGTACGAGACTCGGGTCCTGATTTGCTGCAAAGAGGTAGTGATCCTTTCAATTGACCGTTTTGGTATCATCATGACCTGAACGCTAATCATAGTAGTGCTGTGCTTCGTGACATCTTCATCGTTTTGCAAACCCCGCCCGCCCGCCGCCTCTTCCAAATCGCACGCTGTTGGGCACGAACTGTAGCGCCGACATGGCTCCCGCGAGGTCTTCCATCTCCGTGTCTGGTCGTTCTGGCGGTGTCTTTTGCGTGGCTGGCTCTTTGGTGGCCGGCTTTCCATCTTCCGTCGCCCTGGGTCCCTCCTCTTTCGGCTTGCTTCCGCTTTGCGACGCGGACGACTCGAGGATGCTTGATCTGCGCTTCGAGTCTTTGGCGTTGATGTTTGACGACTTTCGCCGGTGATGCCCCCCTTCAACCAGCAGTGAACGACGCCCGTCGATGCCCTCCTTGGTCACTGCGAAGAAGAAGTTCTTGGGGTACATGTGCTTGTCGATGAGATGCATGCGGCGCTTCTGCGGGGTCATGCACTTTCGGTCGCAGCCCTCAACGAAGCACGAGTACTGTGGTCGGTGTCAGTGACGGTCCCAGGAACTCAAGGGTGAGGTTTGCGTACAGTGTGCTCTCCCCTCTCCCGCCGGACGGCAGCTATGGAGTCGTGGCACTCCTCATGATGCACGTTGAGCAGATGCTCCGACGGCAGGTTCCTCCCGCACTCTAGACACCGGTTCGTATGCGTCTTGATGTAATGCGCCTCATAATCGTCGTACGATGTGAAGGTCAGAGCCTCTCTATGGGGTGGCAGGGAACATTTCATGGCAAAGTCCTCAGAAGGCCCCTCGGTAGAAGGCTCCAGCTCTGTAAACTTGGTCGCGCGGTCATCTGCATCAAGGGTGCTTGTGCTGCTCTGGTCGTTTGCAGCGCGTTGGCCGGCAGAGGGCTCCTCTTCGTCCTCTCGTGAGCGTTTCATCTTGAGTGCATCCAAGTGATGGGGGATGATTACTTGCAGATCAGCCACTTAATCCCCCTCGACTCGAGCCGTGCTGCTAAATGGTTGTCTCTGGGCTGAAATTAGAATTCGGGAAGAGCGGGCAGGAGCATGGATGAGGCTCAGGCCCAGCTGTAGTCAGAGTCAAAACCAAGCAAGGTATGGCGAACTGCTCAGCCTCGGGAACACCCAGCGAACAATGGCGACAGCGCTGGAATGTTTTGGGCGGTGGGAGATCAAAGACCGGAGCCGTGGTGGGGCACTGACGGTCAAAGACCACAGGCCAAGCCAAGCCAGGTCAGTCAGTCATCACTCACCACTGTCAACTTCCCACAGCAAGGGCCAGGTTGCCAGGCCCCAGGTCGGGTGCTGGCTCCAGCTCAGGCCCCTAACAAAGAACACAGCGGCGGACGGCAAAGCAGCAGTGCTGGGTGCACCGCAGAGGCTGTGCAGAGGTACCCCCGTTAAGGCCCTGGCCCGAGGGGACCCTGTGCACAGACCATGCGCAGCTGTTGAGGGGCTCCATCCAAAATAACTGATCCCCAAGGTAGAAACACACTTTACCATAATACCTTCCTTGCCTTGAGGTAGTTCGCGTCCACATCCTCTGTCTTGATTGAGACCCGACATCGCCGTCTCCATTTTCCCTTCTGCTTCCCGCTGGTCTGCCTGCACTCTGCCCTCCCGCCTGAGTGCACCTTCCTTCCCCCCTTTTGAATGTTTGCTGCGGGTGGCGCATTGCTCGTCGCTCCTTCCCTCCGAACCTCCACCCCAATGTTTTCTTCCTCATCATCTTCACCCCGAGTACGTGCCGCCACAAGCCTTCGATCCGACCGCCCGATCCTGCTGTTGCCCTCCACCTCGCCCTCCCGACACTCACAAAGTGCCTGCCACCTCCCAAGTTATGGATCGCGCGCACACTCAGGGATCGGATTCGAGAGCGTGTGAGCACAGCACGTAGCTACAGGCTCCTTCCTTTGTTTTTGGCTGTCAGTCTGGATCTTTTGATTTTTGGAGTCCCGCACCTCCCACCACCAAACCACCCATCGCGAAAATCGCAACACACCCGCCTGAACCCGCTGTGTCCGGCTCTGCCCTTCCCAAAATGGCAGATCACATCGAGGCAGCAAAGCAGGCATGGCAGTGAGTTGTACCCCTCCCTCTTCTGGCATTTTCCACGCCGGATTTCCCCGGGCGCATCGTCTGCCGCCCTTGCGACTCGGCCCCTACCTTACCTGTCGGTGCTGACTGGCATGTGTACCTACCTAGCCATGCGCAGAGGGTCCGCAAGCATTTGCAGAAGGATCTGGAGAAGCTGAAGAACGACCCGGAGGGCAATGAACTTAAGCGCTTCGAGGCTTTGGAGCACCTCATCTCGACGTAAGTACGAGGTCGACTGCACCGCGCATACCCTGCTAATTCGACCCAGCCTCCGACTTGCTTGCATCAACGTCGTTTTCCACGCCTTCGAATATGCCGCCACCGAGAAGGTCGACGTCAACCTCTGGCAGGCGCACAGCCTCGTCAACAGCGAATACCGCAAAGCCCTGCTCCGCCTCAAGGGCACGCAGCACAATGTCCTCAAGCGCAAGCTGGACAAGATGTACATCACCTTTCTCAAGACGGCGCAGGGCTTCTACATCGCCTACATTCAGCGCCTGGCGGCCGTGTGCCCCATTCCCGAGCTCCTGCGCATCGCCGAGGGCATCAAGGCTGAGAACCTCGCCGAGGAGAACCCCATGGCCAACGTCACGCCCGCCGTGCGCCAGTGCATTCTCAAGTTCTGCCACGCCGCTCTGATCCACCTCGGCGATCTCTCCAGATACCGCACCCAGGCTCGCCCCAAGGTCCCCTACGAGGCCGCCCTGACCTACTACTCGCTCGCTCACGACATTATACCGACTTCGGGCTTCGCCCACCACCAGATGGGCATCATCTACTTGGATGAGAAGAAGCACCTGGATATCATATATCACTTCTACCGCGCTCTGGCTATCGAGGAGCCTCACCCGATGGCGTCGCCGAATCTCGAGGCCGAACTGAAGACTGTGCAGCAGCCCTCGACACCAGCTCGTCGCACGGGTCCCCCTGACCCTCAGGAGGCCTTTGTGCTCTGGTTCGTACGTCTGCACGCCTACTTCTACAAGGGAGAGCCATTCCCACAGCACCAGGAGCTCGAGGATGAAGTCATCCATCGGCTGGAGATGGCCATCAAAGCGCCCAACACGCGGGAGATGCTTCAGAAGATGGTCTTTCTCAACATTTCGGCCTTTCAGAGTTTTAACAGAAAACTGACTAGTACGTATTGCGCCGATGCGGGCTTTTCATTTGCTAACCCGGCCTAGGCAAGTGGACCATCGCTGGTTCGCGCTCGTCGCACTTCGTCCTTCGCTTGAACGCTCGCTTCTTCGTGACGTTTTGCCGACTTCTCAAGAAGGAACTGGAAGACATCCTTGAACGAAGGGCCAAGGGCGGACAGTCCTCGGCTGATGGCACTGACAGCGAAGCTGATAAGATCACCCCTTTGCTGGAAAACACTCTGCCTTTTGTGCGCGTCTACGCCGCCTGGCTGGTGGCTTGTCGCGTCGAAATTCTGAACGCCCAAGACGCCCTGGAGCCTTTCATCAAGGACATGTATAGGGGCTTTGCGAAAGTCCTGACTGTGTTGTGTGAGATGTATGGCAGCGAGGCACTCAAACTCACGCCATACTTGCTTCCCGAGGACCAGGAGGCCATAGGATTGCTTCCCCTTTACGACTCCAAGTTGCCCGAGAGCTGCCGCATTCATTACGACGAGGACACGCAAGCACTGAAGCCCCAAGCGGCGCACTTCAACGGCCAGCGGTTCGATGCTCTGCAAGAAGCGTTTGCCAGAGTTCTGGGTACAATCAAGTGCGGATTCTACCTCGCCAACAACGATACCAATTTTCCCTTCTCCTACGCCTCGTCGCCGAAGGGACTGATGTTTACTTTCGAGGAAAACTACGCTCCCATCGCTTCCGCGGTTGAGCCAGCAACCCAGCCGATAGTCGAGAAGAGCACCCCAGTGGATCCTCCCAAGGCGAACAGGAAGGCTCAACGTACAGGGCATGTGCAGAAAGCGTCCTCAAAGTCGGCCCCTTCTATGCCTCCTCCAAAGGCCGCACCCCAGCCGCAGGAGCAACCTACCCCCGGTCGCAACAAGGCGCAAGGCCAGTCCGAATATGACTTCAGCTCCGATACTGAGGTGCTCAACATGGTCAACGAATTCCTCACGCCTCCCGTTGCCAACCACGAGTCACCAGAGAGTCCCGAGGACGCCTCGTATGGAATGCACTCCGCTACGGCAAATGAAGTATTTGGTGTACCCTCGACTAACAGCCCGCCTGCGATCGGATCCGCCACTTTGAAGACGTTCCCCAGCCTGCCTTGGAATATGATATATACCCCTACACCACACAGCAAGAACTCTGAGCTGACGCCTCCAGACCACGCCGCCAGGGATGCAGCTGCGAGGAAGTCCTTTGATGGTAGCGCTGTCAAGAGAAACGTACAGGTCTCGGGGACCAGCTACCTCGACGACCCGTTTGCGGATGGACAAGAGGGTCGGTTTACGCCTCGACAGCAACAGCGCTATGCCGGTACCCCTGACGCTGCCATAACGGCGCATCAGGACCGCTTGTTGCAGGCCTTTGGCAAGCAGCCGGATACAAGATCGATGAGCCACGACTTTTCGGGACAATGTGGATTGTGGCCCAGCCCGTACGGAGAAGCCAACCCGAACGCGTTCCAGCCCAGAGAGTCGTCTACTCACGCTCGCTCCTTGAGCGGGTCTCGACCACAGTACCCCCAGAGTCCCAACGTACCCCAAGTCGGAGAGAACTTTCCCGTGTCTTCGGGCACTCAATTTTCCAATTCCAGCAGCATCTACCAGAGCACCCCGTGCAACGGAATCGCGTACACGGCGACCACTGCTTTCGGACGAGGTCCCATTGCTCACATGCAAGAGGACCCTACTCACTACAAGAACCTTGTCAGGAACAACGGAGGAGCTGCTACTGACGGCTACACTGCTGGCTACAATGACATGATTCTGCAAGCCGCCCTGGCTGACGAGATGAGGCGCGCCTCGGGCCAGAACCTTCGTCGTTGAATCATGCACAGAACCATGGCTTGTTTCTGAATACTCAAGTCCAGTCTCCGCGACCATTGCAAATGCCGCGCGGCTGGCAGATGAATACATCATCTTTGCTACTGCGATGTGAGCACGATGCTGACTCGTCTTGACGAACTGCAAGCTGACCATGCCCACAGTCAAGGCCAAGTACGTTGCCAACGAATCGCCAAATAATACTTTGCTCTCACAAATGTTTCTTGGACGGGTTTCACATGACGCAACGAAGGGAATCTGGTCTAGGATTGTTCACCCGGCTGCTCTTGTGCGGCCGAATCGTTTCTTCATTGTTCACTATTTCATGACCAGGACTCAGATCGTGGAAGATGCCAGGCCCAGATTGCAAGTTGATGCAAGTGCGATTGCCACTCATTTGATGCTCCTCGGGAGCCAACGCCGTTGTTGAAACCGTTTTCCCTTTGACCCCTCAACGCCAGACTGTCAGATCAAATGGACGAAAAATGCTCGTGGCAATAGTTTCAGGCTATGCGCCTAGGCAGAGGAATAAGTCTGCTTGGGGAAGGGGTAGCTGAGAGAGATAGTTAGCAAATGACGAATTCATCAAGGTGGTCCACCTTTGCATGCGAGCCTGTGAGCAGGGGTGACTTACGAAGGACCAAGCTCCTGGATGCTGAGCTTAGCCAGCCACTGGCCCATGTCAATGGACTCGTCGAGGGACTTGCCGTCGACGAGACCAGCCATGAGACCGCCGGCAAAGGCGTCACCGGCACCGTTGGTGTCGTTGATCTGCTCCTTGGCAATGGGCTTGACGGGGTACTCCTTGACGGCGTCCTCGCCCTGGACGGCGACGAGGGTGGGGTCGGTGCCCTGGGTGACGATGGCGACACGCTTGCGCTGGGTGTTCTCCTTGGGCAGGTTGGCGAGGTGCTTGGCGATCTCCTTGAGGTCGGTGGTGCCGAGGTTGTGGGACTCGGCGTAGGCGGCGGCCTCGGTCTCGTTGCCAATGATGTAGTCCCAGTAGGGGGCGCTAGCATCGAGGGGGTCCTTGAAGAACTGGGCGATGAAGGGGGCAGACAGGGAGACGACAAAGATCTTGTTGTTCTTGGCGGCCTCCTCGGCGAGCTTCTGGATGGCTGCGGGGCAGACGGTGAAGTGGTAGCCACCAATGTAGTAAGCCTGGGCGTTCTCGACGAGGGACCAGACGTCAGGGCGGGTCAGGTGCTCGAGGTCGTAGTGGTTGGCGGCACCGAGGTCGGTGCACATGGAGCGGTTGTGGCCGGTGATGACGACGCCGCAGCGGCCGGTGGGGATCTTGGGGTCGACGCGGTACTCGACGCGGAGGCCGGCCGTCTTGACGGCGTCGTGGAGGATGGAGGCGTACTTGTCGTCGCCGACACCGCCGAGGTAGACAACCGAGTTAGGGGGGAGGATGTACTGGGCGCCACGGGCCGTGTTCTGCGCGGCACCACCAGCGATGAGCTTGGCGTCGTAGTTGTTGAGGAGGTCCTCGTAGATGCCGAGGTGCTTCTCCTCAGCGAGGATGGCGTCGTTGGCCTTGAGGCCGTACTTGGCGAGGAGGGCCTCGTCGCCGACTGCTTGGATGTCTGGTGGAGGGGGGAGGTGTTAGCTGAGCTCGGTGTTAAGAGGAGGAGGGGCTAATTGCGAGGAGGGGTTGTGCGCTTATGTCTGACACCGGGATAATGCAGATAAAAGCTGCCCGCAGGGAAGCCTTACCAAGCAGAGGGTTCTCGAGGCAGAGAAGACGGAAATCCTTGGACGCCATTTTGTTCAATTGGGGGATTCTGGGGTGTACGGAGGAGGTGTGGAAGGGGCGAGGAGAGAAACTGTCGAAGATTTTGATTTTGGTGCTCCTCGGGCGGCAAGCGTTGGAGGTGATGGTGGGGTTGCTGGACCTGTCGGAGGAGGTGGGGTGGTGGGAGAAACGTGCTTGAGGGCGGGCAGCTAAGGGCGAGCTCGCCGATGGGAGGCGGGCTGCTGTGGCAGGGATGGTGGGGCGAGTCGAAAAGGTTCTTGTTGCCGTTGCATTGAGTGGGATTGCGGCGAGTCGGAGCAGTGAATCGGAGGACGTGCAGCGTTGGGTGAGACACCGGTAAGCGGTGACTCGGTGGTAGGCGGACATGATGATTTGTGGGTTGTGCGATCGGACGAACAACCTGGGAAGAGAGATGATATTGCTGGAGATGGGTAAAGTCGCGCCGGACGGCTGCTGGAAGGGAAGAGTACGGTTTTTGTGGTGGTTCTCGCAGTCAGATCATGCCACTTCCAGCTCGTCACGAGATGGCGCGGTTTCCTGTTGTAATATTTCATATTGACGAACCCATGTTACCAGGGCATCTCAGAAACAGCAAGTACGTAAAGTAGTTTGGTATGGCAAGAGCCAAGATGTTTTTCCTCCACACACCCCGACTTTCGTCCATCTCCCCTTTTTTGAATTCCTCGCTCGTGCACACAAACTCCGTCGTCACAGTTGGTCTCACCCTCTTGAACGGGGGAATCATGGCGTGTTCATTTCAATGCTCAAAATGCCTTTTTGTACTTGCCGACGAGCTACCAGGTGAACTGCCCTCGCGAGTACCCTCAAAAGATGCCAGCCGCGTAACACCATCCCAATGGAACCCTGAAATCCAGCCAGACTATGACATTTATTCCTTGACCTTCTGGGTACCACGGAGCAGACCCGTCCGTCTGGCAGCAATAAGACCGGCCTTCTGTCCCTGGGCGGCGTAGCGGGAGATGGTCGAGGCCTTACCGATATGCTGGTGGTTACCACCACCGTGAGGATGGTCGACGGGGTTCATGGCAACACCACGAGTCTTGGGCCAGCTGTTGCGCTTGACGGCGAACTTGTGCTTGGCGCGGGAAGCCTCTGTAGACGCTTTGTCAGTATTTCGTTCTCGCGTCCACCTCCCCTTCATCCCCAAACCCGCGGGTAAAACGTACTCAGGAGGGGCTTGTCGGTACGACCGCCACCAGCGACGATACCGATCATACCTCTCGCCTCGCTGTGGACGACCTTCTTGGCGCCGGAGGGGAGCTTGATGCGGGTCTTGCCCTCATCGGGGTTGTGGCCGACAATGGTGATGTAGTTGCCGGAGGTGCGGCCCAGGGTGCCACGGTCACCGATCTTGGTCTCGACGTTGGAGACGACGGTACCCTCAGGCATGGAGCCGAGGGGCAGGACGTTGCCGACGGTCAGGGCGGCCTTCTTGCCGGCGTAGATGAACTGGCCAGAGTACATGCCCTCGTTGGCGATGAAGGTCTCGGTGTGCTGCTTGAACTTGTAGGGGTCGCGGAAGACGACCTTGGCGAGGGGGGCGCCGCGGCCGGGGTCGTGGATGATGTCCTTCACGACACCGCGGACGTATCCGTGACGCTCGGCATAGTCGAGGTTGCGGAACTTGGCGGGGGCCTATGAGAAGGGAAAATCGTTAGGATATTTTGCAAATCGTCGTTGCGCCGCGCGCGCAATAGTTCGGAACGGGGGGTTCGAGTCTCACCTTGTTCAGGCGGGTGTTGGCCGTGAAGATGCTTCCACGGCCCTTCCTCTGGTTGCGGATCTGAAGGAGAGAGTGTCAGCGCTCATGTTCTTTCCTCCCACTAGAAATCCCATCTCGGAAAAAAAAAGTTCGAAATTCGCATCGACGTAATTCGGGGGGAGCAGCGACAGCGAGCCGCAAGTCGTGAATGCGTCGGGACATCTGTTCGCAACGATGATTGAGTATCAATAGAGCAACTACTTACAACGCGACCCATTTTGGCAGTCCTCTGGCGGTCGGAGGGCTAGGTGTTGTCGACGGTGGTGATGGTTGGGAATTTTGCGTCGAAATTCCACGGCAAGGTAATTTTGCCAGCGGGACTTGCAACTGTGTGGACTTCGGAGGGCTCTCGCTAGAGCACGTGCCGAGTCACCTGATCTTCAATGGCCAACTGGTGGAAGGGAAAAAAGGAAAATTGGGAAGCGTGTGGGAAGCTCGGACGGGAAAAATCCTGGCTGCGACGCGGCCCCACAGTCCCACTCCCTGCCCGCTGGCCAGCCTCGACCCGTTCGACGCCCTGCACCGCGTCACGATCTCCGCACTTTACCCTCACCTCCGGAACCTCCTCAGTACGGCTTCATTGGCTCATGTCCACAATTTGCTCGGCGACATCGTGCACGGCAGTATCTCACTCGGCGTGATGGTACGGAAATGATGAACATTGTTACGTAAAGTCTCTGCAATGCATCAAATCATGATTGTGTTTCTCTCTGCTCTTCTCATCCTTTGCGCTCCCGTACATGGTTGCAATTTTCTAATCTGTTATCAAGGGTTGCTGAAATCGACAGAGTTCGGCGTGGTTTTGTGGGCGGGTGCGGTTCAGAGACGCCTGGCCGGATTTCAATGAGGTTACCAGCCCCGGGGTGTATTGACGGCATGATGTGGTCCAGCGATCAACGTCATCGGATTCAACCTCGGGAGCCCCATGAGCTTCCTCCTACGAAGTGCACAACGCGTCTCTTACGCGACTTTTCGCGCAGCATTGAGATCTAAATTTTCATGAATTGGGCTTCGGAGGACCCAGGGTGCGGGATCAGCACGTAGGGTTGCGAGGGATCGTCGTCGTGGCCTGGTTGCCTCTAGTGAGGCGCCATTCGACGTGCGGAACGACCTGCGCAGTTCTCTCTCGCATTGATGGCATGATTGGCCTCATTAGCAATGCTGATACACAGATGCTACTCTCCTCCATGATTCTGTGTCGTTCCTGTGTCGCCAACGTCTCCAGGGACGTCGCTACTGGTCACTGCAAGTGCAGGCAGCAGTGCAGTGCTGAGAGCCACACAAGGGACCACGTGCGTTGTGATGGCTTCACTTTTTGTGTCGTGCGATAGCCCGAGATGCAAAGTTGCGCAGGGTGGAAATGTCTGGGTCGGGCCAGTTCGTTGCATGGTCATGTGACATGTGATCAGGACACTCAAGCTGCGTGCCGGGGATTTGCAGGAATGCTCCGCCAATAACGAGCAAACACCAACAATCGGCGCCTGAACGGACGGGGACATTTCACATCGTGGGAATTGGGAGCGCAGTAGCAGTCACCGGCAACATTCCAGGGTTCTGGGCTGTGGGCGTTTGAGCGGATGGCAGCCGTCGTGGGGCCGGTAGGCCGCAAGGGCTTGACCAAGCGATCCCGACGAGAAAAGTTCAGCCACCACCGACGGCGCGAATAGCATCAAATTCAATCACTCAACGTCTACAATGACCGACGGGCTGCCAGGGTATGTGTCCTGCACGCGGAGATAGCGTGCATCCATGGCCCAAGGGTTCCACAGGCATTCGCTGGGCTTGCACCACGGATGCCACGAGCGCGTCACGACGACACGAGAATAATCGTCCAGTCCGCACTGATGATGGACATTCTGTGGTGGGATCTGGGAGACTACCGGCGAGTATTGGCGTTGAGGGGATAGGAAGGTTTATTACCTGGGATGCTTACAGTGACTATTGAGGTGGGGTAGTACTGCCGGCGTGGGTGCTCCAAGATCTTTGATGGCAAGGCTGGTGAAGCGCAATCCACGAGGCACTCTAACAGGTAAACGGATGGACGGCAGAGAGCAGCACGGGGTAAAAGAAGCGGCCCAGGAGAAAAAGAACTCAGCGGAGGCAAGCTGTTAAGTCTTTGATACTGGACGGCTTCCCAAAGCAACGGACGTTGTTGTAGGTACTTTAGAATTCAAATGACTCGGACCTATCAGAGAACCAGACTCAAAGGAGATGCGGCTCAAACGTGATTTAATTAGTACTTTGGGTGGGCTTTCCAAACTTCCACGCTCGACATACCTTACCTCCACCCACCTTACCTCAACTACCACGATACCCACCCCCATCCAACGCTCAACACCACACAACACAGTCATCAGGACAGGAGAAAAAACCTGCAAGATGGCCGACGACGATTCTTCTGAATTGTCTTCGCTGTCTTCGTTGTCGCCAGTCCCTTCCGACATCGAATCCGACGCCGCTCCCGAGACAGAGCCGCAGACCAAGAAGAATGGCATCTTGAAGTTCTTCCCCAAGCTCGCTAAAGGCAAGAAGGCCTCCATCGCGAAGAGGGAGCCCTCGCCGCCTCCGCGCAAGCGTTCGCCCTCTCCACCGCACGAGATGGCCTTCGAGGATAATCCAGACATCGCGGTACGTCGATTGTCGCGTCAATTCGCGAGAAAAACGCGACATTTCGCGTCCCTCACGTCATAGGGTACATACTAATCAGGCCGACCTCATAGTTTCTCGTCATGTTCCGAAGCCGCTTCAACGATGCCTTCCCCAAGTCTCTCGCCAACTTTGGACCCCAAGAACTCGAGCGCGACATCATCGACAACCCGCCGGGCGAGCGAGCCGAGGCTTTTCTCTGTGCGCTTCTGTTCTTGCTCCTCAACCGCAAGCAGGATGTCAAGTACGTTGATGCGCCAGCACACACACGATTCGCAAGGGTTTCTAATTGAAATGACAGGTCTGGGCAATACTCCAAGGCTTTAGACGACGCGCTCGCTGCCCACAAGTCACAGTGGCCTCGGTCATGGGAGGGTGTCAATCCGCTGTCGGGCGGCAACACCTTCCACACCTTGGCACCTACCCAAAGAGTACGCACTGCAGTCTGATGCGGCGGAACGCCAATGCATCTTTCAATTGTGCACTGTAATGCTAACTTTTGCCCAGTTGTCCCTCCTTCGAGCGTTGGCCTTGTGGTCCCTGTCCGCATCCGAAACGGTCAAGACGATCGTCAATAAGTCATACAAAGGAAACCGCCAGGAAGACGACCTGAACCAACCATTGTCAGTTCAGTCATGGGGTTCGGACAGCGATAAGAGACGCTACTTCCTGATCGAGGGCCTGGACGACACCGCATTCCGTGTGTATCGCGAAAGCAACCCGGCCGGCTTCAACCGCACATGGTGGTCCGTGGCTGGATCAATTGACGAGATCAAAGCTCTTGCAGAGAAGCTGGAGACCAAGGACGGCGGACCCAAGGCGAGGAAGCTTGCAGACAAGATGATGCAGGCCATTCCTCGGTTTGAAGCTACTGAAGAGGTGCGTGGTAATTGCCTGGGTGTTTGGGCTTGAGTCAAGCTAACAGTCGCAGAAACGACGACGCAGAGAATACCGACAGGCCCAGAAGGCCCGATTCAAACGCCCTGAGCCTGGCTTCTCTGTCTACGAGGGTCGCACAAGAGGCAAGCGGATGAAGTACACATACTCCGACGACGAGGACTTCCTCACAGACTCGTCATATAGGCGCTCAGCACGCAATACCGGCACCAGTACACCAGCAGAGCCTACCGGACCTGTCACAACGGCCAGCGGACGCCAGATCAGGGCACCTACGCGACTCAACGCAAGCAGTGCAGCGGGAAGCGTCAACGGCGACTCTGAAGCTTCTGAACCTGCCGTAGGCCCAGGTGGTAGGCCGCGCCGAGCTGCGGCGGTAAACCACGGTACCAATGGATGGTCATCCAGGGACGCACGATCTCGCCGCCGGGACTCAATGGACGACGACGAAGATGATGACAGCCCTGATCTCGGCGACGACGAGGAAGAGGATCACGTCCCTGACGAGAGCGAAGAGGATGACGAGGATGATTTGGACGAAGATGAGGTGATGGTAGATGATGATCTGGCTGATGGACCGGACGAGCCGAAGAAGAGCCTTATCGTCAAGCTGTCTGTCAAGAAGTCGCCCGAGTCGGCGAAGACGCCCAGCATCGTTCCTGCATCAGAGGAAGACAAAACCACACCGAGCAAGACTAAATCGGCGGGTGAGATCGTCGCTCGGCCTAGAGAGAAGACTCCGGAGCCCGTCATCAACGTGGCGACCAACAAGCAACCCCTGAGCCCTGTGGCAGTGCCGACTTCTCTGGCTTTTAGAGGAAGCCCAGACAAGCCGCAATCCCTGCCGCAGACGGTGGATGTTGGCTCACGAGAGTAGGGCTTATCAGTAGTCAATGTTCGCGGTTATCAAGGCGTTTAGTGGTAAAACTTTCTGGGCGGATTACGGATAGATGAACGGCACAACGGAATGGTTGGCGATTTTGAAGGAGCGATTGCTCTTCCATAGACAGTACTATGGCTATTTCACGCATTCATTGATGCGACGGCACTGGAGAGTGCGCAGGTTGCAGAGAGGCTCTGCTTGAGTTTAGTTAGTTGTACAGATACCATACCAGTCATATCTTCTTTGCCATCACACCGCCCCGTCCCTCGATTCCTCACAGCTCCTTCTTGAGCCTCCAGCTGCTGCTTTTTTGCGGCGGCAGCTGCCAGTTGTTCACACCATACCACCACCTGCGTACCCTCGCGCCGATGGAGCTGCCGTGAACTTGGGCGTTCTTGTTCCAGTGGTGCCAGCCGATCAGGAAGAGGTTGTAGACAACGCCTTGTGCCAGCGGCATCATGACCTGTGATTCGTTAGCATGTCGGTCACAAGACAGTAGCGCAGGCCACCAACCTGGTCTCTTATGGTGATCCATGCTACCCGCCCCCAGGTTTCCGCTTTGGAGATGCTGTGTAGGTAGCTCTGCTCGAATCGCAAGTCGGGCATAGGCGGGAGTTTCGCGGACCGCGGCTTGGGGTTCAGCACGCTGTATGGGATGTCGTCGTCGAGGTCGTCATCGTCGAGGTCCTCGTGCGACGAGACGGGTTCTAATGTCACCGGCTCCTTCTCGGAGGCGGCTGTGGAAGGGTTGATGTCGTGGGTTGGGGACGGGGTTCGGTTGATGTGCGCGGTCTGTATCGTCTCCGCGATCTGAATGGGCACGTTGGCGGCCATGTTGGGCTGTGCAGCGTGTGTGTGGGCGGGCCGGCGAGGTGGTGATGGCTTCCGCTGTGAGGACGGACTAGGTAGCTCCCTATCAGAGAGCTGGTGACGGGCTTGTTCGGGTCGCGATAGAGTTAGCTCGTTAGTTGCATGGATAATGCCGATGCATCAAGACAGTGCTGTTTTCGTTTAGTTGCATGTGAAACTACCCGCTGAGGTCATCGGTTGTTTCGCAGGCCCTGCACCTAAGAATTTTGCCAACCTTACCTGAGCAGAAAGATCGGGTGGGGTTGGATGGACAACTAGCAGCCTACCATGAACACATGGCTTTGTCTCATATTTTTGGGTCTCTGCCTGCAGGGCGCTGACTGACTCTGCCTACTATGTGCGGCCCCCAATTGCATTCGCCCCGTCCATGCTTCATTCTGGGTACTAGTCGAGCAAGGACAAAGGCAATTTCCCAGGACAACTGGACGAATCCGAACTTTTCGCCTTGGACGGTGAACCATGGGGTTGGCTCCAGCAGTGACGACGGGCACGTGCGGGAGTCGGGAGATGGGTGGCAGCGCCAGCGAGTGGCTAAATGGAAGTGGCTAGGCACCCAGCGACCCCCATATGACTCGCTTGCGGCTTAGCGCCCTACCAGGCACCGCCAGAGGTACCCAGTCAGGCCAGGTCCTTGTGCGGTGACAGGCACAAAAAATCGACCTACAGACGTGGAGCACCAAGTTTTCTTTCCTTGCCAACACTCGCATCGCACGCACGTATCGTTCCCGCTCGGAGAACCGCGCGACGACGACGACAAATCCCTCACCGTCACGCGACTGCGTACCCTCATTTTGTCTTCGAGTCTTTTGATTTTCTTCATTCAAGATGTCGGACCCTCAGGCGAACGAGGCCGAGAAGAACGTGAGTCCATTTCGCCCGCGCATCGTGGCACCAAGGAGCCCCTCCTTTTGCCCCGCGCCCCGAGAATGCAGACTGACTGTAGGCCCCTTGGTGGGCTGTTTCGACACAGATCGAGATATGGAAGGTGAAGAAGCTCATCAAGCGCCTCGAGGCCGCTCGTGGTAACGGCACATCCATGATCTCCCTCATCATCCGTACGTCTTGCCCACCCACGACGCCGCCGCCGCCGAAAGCCGGGCTCGACTAACCCCACCGCCACAGCTCCCAAGGATCAGATCTCCCGTGCCGCCAAGATGTTGGCTGAAGAATACGTACGTCCAATCAACCGACCACCTTTTTCGACGCGAATCGTCGTTAACAGAGCCGCTCGCAGGGTACCGCTTCGAACATCAAGTCCAGAGTCAACCGACAGTCCGTGCTTTCAGCCATTACATCGACCCAGCAACGTCTCAAGCTGTACAACAAGGTTCCCCCCAATGGCCTGGTCGTCTACTGTGGTGAAATCTTGACCTCGGAAGGCAAGGAGAGGAAGGTCAACATCGACTTCGAGCCCTTCAAGCCCATCAACACCTCCCTCTACCTCTGTGACAACAAGTTCCACACCGAGGCCCTGGCCGAGCTGCTGGAGTCCGACCAGAGGTTCGGCTTCATCATCATGGACGGTAACGGCGCTCTGTTCGGCACACTCTCCGGAAACACCAGAGATATCGTTCACAAGTTCTCCGTCGATCTTCCCAAGAAGCACGGTCGTGGTGGTCAGTCTGCCCTGCGTTTCGCTCGTCTCCGTGAGGAGAAGCGCCACAACTACGTCCGTAAGGTCGCCGAGTTGGCCGTCCAGAACTTTATCACCAACGACAAGGTCAACGTCGCCGGCCTGATTCTCGCTGGTTCCGCCGACTTCAAGAACGACCTCAACGCCTCCGACATGTTCGACCAGCGCCTCGCCACTAAGGTTATCAAGGTTGTCGACGTCTCTTACGGCGGTGAGAACGGCTTCAACCAGGCCATCGAGCTGTCCTCCGAGACCCTCGGCAACGTCAAGTTCATCCAGGAGAAGAAGCTCATCGGAAAGTATTTCGAGGAGATCAGCCAGGACACCGGCCGCGTCTGCTACGGTATCGAGGACACCCTCAAGGCTCTGGAGCTTGGTGCCGTCGAGACTCTGATCGTCTTCGAGAACCTGGAAATCACTCGCTGGAAGCTCAAGGACAGTCAGGGCAGTGAGCACATCCTGCACACCACCAAGCAGCAGGAGACTGGCAACCGTGAGATCTTCATGGACAAGGAGACGGGCCAGGAGATGGAAGTTGTCACCCAGGAGTCCTTCCTTGAGTGGATTGCGGAACACTACAAGGATTTCGGTACCAACCTTGAGTTCGTGTCGGACCGTTCCACCGAAGGAAACCAGTTCGTCAAGGGTTTCGGTGGTATCGGCGGTATCCTCCGATACAAGGTGAACTTTGAGCAGCTGGCTGATATTGACGACGATGATGAGTACTACGACGGTATGTCTTGATGGTTCTCACTTCAAAACGCAGCACTGACTTTTGTAGATTGACCAACCGAATCCCTCGAGATTGAGGGATCGACTCAAGTACCGTCTCTGAAGCATAACAGCGAAGAGGAGTCCGCGCGCGCAGCGTCGCAGCCCGCTCCCGCGCCCGCGCCCAAAATGGTGGCCGCTCATCGGCTCTTGGCAGACAGATGCCCGACGAGCCCGGCTCACCTCACCCACCAAGTGGCGCGCCCGAGCCCGCTTCGGTCTGTTATGAAGGCCTCTTGAGTTGAGAACTAGTCTACAGGTGGGTTCTTTGTTGCCACAAGGTTGAATTGATGCTGACGAACGATAGATAACCTCTAGTAGATAGAGGATACTCGAATGCGGTCGGGAGGCGGCCGCTTGTTTGCGACTAGATAGAATGAAGTCAATATATTGCTTAGTCACTCCTTGGAGTTTGTTGTTAGCCAATTGAACATTCGCGTGTGTTTATCGTATGACTTGTTCCGGATAGTTCATCCGTCTTAGTTGTGTCACAGCAGTAGCAGGCATCCAATACCAGTGGCTCAATCACGCTGCATCAAGGCCTCCTACACTTGAGTACATGGATGATTCCGTTTCGACCCAGTGCGGTATGACTGCCCTTACTAGAAAACTGAGTCACACCGATCAGTGTTCAGTGGGCTGCCTGAAGCGATGCCTGAACCGCTGGCTTTCTTACCATACCTTGTAGGTGAGGTAGGTAAGGTAGGTAAGGTGCCTCGAGGTAAGGACAGTCAACAACTAATATGCACTTAACGAATATACCATGATTACCTGCATAAACACACCCATTTTAGCATCCCATTCATCCACTTCATCACCTCGTGTAAGTCATCGACGGCCCTCATAATGAGGCCTCTCATCCGCCGGCTTCCCGCCTGTCGCCGCGGCTATTCAACACACAATGCCGGCCCCTCGTTAGACGCCGGCATCTCCCAAATCCTGCACACCAGCAAGGAAATTCCAGACCATCTTTCCCCGACGCCATCACATCTCCTGAACCTGCTCTTCTCCGACATCTTCTCGTCGTCTGCCAAGTCCCCCGTGCTAAAATACCCGGTGGCGTCGGTTCCCGCGGCGTCCCTCCCGCAGGGCCACCACCTGGCCTACTTCCCCCTCCAATCCCCGCCCTCGGGGCTGATGCCGGATGGCACAGACCCGGACCACTGCCCCGGCGCACCCTTCACCCGCCGTCTCTGGGCAGGCGGCGAGGTGCGCTTCCGGGACGGATGGGAAGATGAGATGCGGCTTGACGGGAGGAGAGTTGGTTGCGTCGAGAGCGTAGAGGACGTCAGGGCCGAGAAGGGGAGGGTATGGGTCGAGCTGTGGCGGCGGTACGCGGCCGCGGAAAAGAGTCCGGCGATCGAGGAGCGGAGGACGCTCGCGTTCTTGCCGGAGTTTGATGCTCCCCCGCCGATTAGGAGGAGTTTGAAGCGTATGTGATACCGTGAAAGGGTAGACTTGCGGGCAGAACTAACGTGAGTTGCAGCACCGCATAAGCCGACGGCGTCGCTCACCCTCACGCCTACGCAGAACCTCCTCACCAATTTCAGCGCGCTGACGTATAACGCCCACGCGATCCACCTCGACCCGGCCTGGGCGAGGGAGGAGGGTCACCCCGCGACCTTGGTCCACGGGCCGTTGTCCTTGGCGCTCGTGCTCGCGTTTCTGGGTAGTCAGGGGCAGATTGTGAAGTGGTTTGGGTACCGGAACTTGGCGCCGCTGTACTGCGGACGTGAGATGACGGTCTGCGTTCGGGAGAAGGAGGGTGGTGAAGAGAGGAGGTGGGATGTGTGGATTCAGGACGACGGAGGCGGGATGGCTGTCAAGGGGACTGCGACAACTGTTGATTCGTAGGGGCGTATCAAGGGGATACGTGTTGACAAAATCTTGTATCTATAAAACACGCCCGCCAAGAGCTTGATCTCCTTGTGGCATTGATGAGATTCTATGGTGCCTAGACGATGGCTATCGCCTTGATGACGGCGACCTCCCACTCAACTCGGCAGGATGATGCCGGCTGCCAACATTGTTATCCGCGGGTGCCTCGTACACTTCATTGGCCGGGGCTTCCGCCATTTCTCGGTATTCATACTGCTCGTAGGGTGGCCCGCCGACCTTTTGGGCCGTGTCCACCTCTTGAGCTTCTGCGGACGGAGCATTCCCTTCCGTCGCCTGCCGCTTTCTTCGGAGGATCATCCATACGACGAAACAGACTGCGACCGCCACGACAGCGAGGCCTCCCACGATGCCTCCCACGATGATGCCAGTGTTATTTGGGCTCGAGGAGGGGCTGGATATCGGATCCGGCGCCGGGCTCGAGGTTGTAGTCGCGGGTGACGCGCTGACTGACGATGGAGATGTCGAGCGGGTTGGAGCCGGCGAGTCGAAGCTGATGGTCGCTCGCTGGGTGATGGCGGTTTCGAAGGACCACAAAATGCTGGATATGACCAAACTGGGTAGGGCCAAAGTTGGTAAGGTCGGCATTGCGATGCTGGGCAATGAGATCAGGGTTGCCGCCGGGTTGGTTAACACCAAAGTATTTGGATTTGGGGGGGCGCTTGCGATTGACGAGACCAGGTCATCGGCTGCGCTGGATAGTTGTTGTTTTGCTTCATGGATCGCGGCTCTGAACCTGAGTCTTGGAATTGGACTCGGTGTTTGTGATGGTGCCGCATTGTTCTTCTCTGCAGTCGCTGAGGTCTTTTGCGCATTGTTGAATCGAAGTGCGTGAGTCCCTGGTAGAACTTGTAGGCCGAGGAGTAGAATAGTGAAGAGACGCATCGTGAAATTAGTTCAGGGTCTGGCGAAAAACACTCGTAGTATGCTGAAAAGTAATTTTTCGATGTGTATTAGCAATAGATGGGAGCTTTTTCGAAGAAAAGAATTCAGGACGCCTTTACTTCATCCCTTCATTGCCACCATAATATGGCCCTCATTGTCTCGGATGGATGGCGAAGCCCCTGAGAAGAATGTGCGTTCAGCTCAGAGCCTCATCGGATGGTGTGCTTTTTTCCCAACCTGCTGCTGGGCGACCAATGTTTCCGATTGTGAAGATCAGCCTGCTGACTTGAGGGAGAGGGAGGCTGCCTCTAGCCTGATTTCTGGTTGTTCAGCTACCACGTTGTCGGATCATAGAAGGCAAAGTTGGTTTCAGATATTCTCCCTGTCTTTGGCAGCCTGGTTCCAAAGATGTATGCTTTGCCCGCTGTTTCTTGGCGACGATGGTCAGTGTGTGGTGAATTCAGCGTCATCAATTCGATGTGAAATGAGCTCACATTAAAAGGATGGTATGTAGATCGTACGAGACTACACGAGGCCCATCTTATTGCCATGTAAGCGAGCTGGACAACTCCTCAACTGCGATATGCGTTTTGGATTAAACAGAGAGACGTCTAGTGAAGAGACGAGTGTGATATCGTCATACCACCCTTCATGTAACGGTGCGGGAGACTCGCCATCGCCAGCTCAGTGGAGAAATCTGATGTCTCTTGGCGACTCTTGAACGATCTTGACATCCATCCTTTTAAACCCCACGAAGAACATCCAACAGCCATTTGAAAAGTATCGATTGTATTGTTTTGGTGCGGCAAGAAAATGGCTCCCCTGAGCCGTCTTACCAGCATTGACGTCTTTCACGGAATGCGTCCATCCATGGGAATCTATCCCATACAGTGATGAAGGCCGCGTCGTTCCCATGGTGTCGGATTCAACAACAGCAAGGTCAAAGGAAAGCACGATTTCGTTTGTGTAATCATGATCGAGGTTTTCTCTCGGTCTTCGTGTATCTATCCGTCACAGGAAAAACAACACGTGGTATCCCCGCTCAGAAATGCCAAAATACAATTTAAACACCTGCCGAGCGCCAAATACGAGATGAAATATCTCAAACGATGCTCGCAATTCTATGTCCCCAACTCCGCCCGACCGTTACGGTCATTGATATGGGTATCACCCGCTACCTCGTGAACCGGTTGAGGCGGCGGAACGGCGGGAGCCACGGGGTGATACTTATATTGCTCCTGATATACTGCATATTGATGCTGTTGGCTCACAGGGGGCACATACGTCTGTCCCATGTGGTGATCCCGGCCTGGGGTCTGCGACGGTGGTGTCTGGTCCCTCGCGCTGCGTCGTCGCCGCACGATGATCCAGACAACGACGCACACTGCGATGGCCACCACCGCAATACCGCCCACGACACCACCAACAATAGCACCCGTGTTAGAGCTCGAGGAGTCTGGCGCCGGAGATGACGCTTCGGGTGGAGATGATTCGACCTCGGATGCCGTCGGGGTGGTGCTGCTGAAGTAGACCGCCTCGGCAGTAGCGGCAATCATTTGTATACTCGTGCTGCCGTAGTGTCTTGACCGGCCGCAGTTTATGAAGTACTTCCAGTCGTTTCTTGCAGCGTCTTTGTGGAAAGTCGCGCAAACTGGCCGCCATCCCGACGTAGTTGCGGTGCTATGTGGCGTGTTAGCCGCCGGCCAGAGTAGTAAGAGGCCAGGAATCTGGAGGAGGAAGGACATTGCGTACCAACATCTTGTACCAGGACCCAGTTTTGAATGACCTGACTGGCACTGCGATGCTGTCCCGTCAAAACACTTAACCACCGGTTGCGGGCCGCACCCCATGTACTCCCTATGGTCTGACAACGTCTGTCAGTGGGACAGACAACAGGGAATGTTGCTGAAGGCAAGAGGACTTCGTTAGTAAAGAGTTCTGATTATAAGATCTCCCTCACTGGGAGAGGGGCTCACTTTGAGCTAGGTTTGCGATGCCGCAGCTGTCGGGCCCAAGCGATCGGAGTCGGAGATCCGGGTCTCGGCCCCAAAGAGCGGGACCCGGCGTCGCTGCCGGCGAGAACCCCGCAACGTAGTCATAGTCGTCGTCGTTCGCTACAGCCGTTTGCTGAGGAATTCTGTTGTTATTCATTAAAAGACCTGCCGCCATAACTGCAAACAAGTGATGGAGGGTGAGGAAGATTGTCGGCAGGCGCATGATTAGGATGCCGCATGTGGTGGTGACTTTGTGCGATGGGTTACCGGCTGTGCTCGCAGAAGATACTGGGCCCCGTGACAGAATATGAAAGATGCGAGAATCGAAACTTCCCCCTCTACGTGAGTTGACACACCTTGCTATTAATCGTGTCTCAATCCGGGGGCGCAGTGGTATAAGGAACGGCAAGTTGGTGTCACAGTCAGCATAGGCACATTAAAGAACGCCCACTGGGTTGGCTTAGCGAACAGCGATCGACAGTTCGAAGCCAATTTGAGCTACATGCTGCTTCTCCCATGGATGCTACGGCGTCCGTGGATCGCCGAGAAAGATGGGGAAGTGGCTAGGGCGGTAAACTTATATCTTGGGGGCGACGGTTACATTCAAGCCTGCATGGTAAACGTCAGTCGTATCAAGGGAGACCCGAAACTCCAGGACTCTGTAATATTCGCCGACTGGATCGGAACTGAAGACGCTCTCGTTGTTGACAAGAGGCACATGGACACGAATGGCCATTGCGGTCAAGACCTGGCCACTTGCCCCTGAATATTGATGCGTGTGTCATCGAGCACTGTACAAGATCACAAGTTTCTTGTCGTCCTGGTGTATCGGAAGGTATCATAACCACAACGGAACCGCCGAACTTCCAACTGGCCACTCCTCTCGGTGTGTCCAAACCAAGGTAAGAATAGATTGAACTAGTTATATCATCTGATTGGATGCCCATCGTCTCGGTTGGGCGAGATATGCCCCTGATACCTCTCAGCCACATCCAAGTGTACATGAGACATGGATGCCCACGCGGCGCAGCGGGATTCAATCAGAAAGAATTGGTTGGACGGGCCGCATCGGGTAGCCTGTCGCTGCTTTTTCAAAAAGTCAGCACCAAGGCACAGCCTCTAGTCAGTCCTTCACCCACCGCCCTAAGACCGGGTTTCTGGACAGGAGTTGACATGAGGTTGTTGGCGACAGACCATCTTTTGTACGAAGTTTTTGGCCTCATGAAGGCGGGTGTCTTCTTAGACGGATCAGGGGGAAACTTCCATAGCAACGAAGCCAACTCCACCATCGCATGGCTATATTCGCAGTTCTGAGGTTTCGGAGGCCAGAGTTCAACGTCGAGTTTCCGCGTGCGTATCTTGCGTGTAGCGTATCGGCACGCCTTCTCATCTTGCCCATATCCAATGATATCAGGTCGGAGGATGCGAGCACTTTCAGCAGAAGCCCCTCCAGATATACTCAAAACTGATATGCCCCTAACATCTTGCACGCTGAAATAAGAGCTTGACTTCAAGCTCCTAGGATGTTTCAAAAGGTGTGATTAGACTGCCAAAAGATTCCAGACCAATGCCGTTGCTATGTTATCATACCACGGTGGCAACGCTCCTTGGACCAGCACACTCTTGTCTCCGTGTGGCTCGCTTGCAGCCCTTAGCCTCGATCCTAATTTCTCAGCCACCATATCGGCAATACAATCGACGATCTCGACCGTCCAATACACCGAAACACTTTCTTTTCTGCCAATGATGAAGCCGGTTCTCAGCTGATTCGGGCCCCGCATGCTGACCGGCCGCCAACATCGACCTCATGTCTAAGCCGGGAACTTGGCAGACCCTCTCGGGATACAACTGTCCAGCCCTACCAGCGATCCCCGGGCTGAAGGTGGCAAAGTTGACAAGATGGCTCGTATTCCGATAAATGAGATGCGTCTCTTTCCCTCGCACTTTCTGGAGTCTTGCTGCCCCCCTTGGTCGGCGTGGTTGATGAAGAATGGCTAACAAGTACGGACGCTCGCGGCACTGTCAAATTGAACTGCGGAAGTAAAATGCTGGAGGCGACTCTGGGCCCTCTAATTCATAATGATGAATCAATCGTTGCATTTACTGGCGGTGGAGACTATCTAATTCAACTTCGCATCCAGCTCGGCTGGGTTATTACCAACTCCTGGGGTTTTTGGCCGACATCTCGTACACCCGTGCGGCTGGTACATTGTCATCCATGGAAGAAAGAGCCGTGCTATTCTCCGTGAGTGGACTAATGACATCGTCTTGTGTCTGTTCAGAGTTGATTTCTACGCGGCCGTGCTCTTGTTGTTGCTGGTGCTGATACGGTGGCTGTTGAGGGGACTGCGGCTGGTCCGCGGGAGGCGTGATATGCGGCCGCACCGTCTCGCGCCGTCTCACGGTCGGCTTTTCTGCCTCATTGCGTATCTCTCTCTTCCGCCGCATGATGGTCCAAAGGATGGTGAGGATTGTAGCTCCTATAACAGCGATGCCGCCGATCACGCCGCCAACTATAGCACCCGGTGGGGTTTGCGTCTGAGAAACCTCGACTGGCGGGGACGAAGGGGTATTATCAGTCGTTGAAGTGCTTCGAAGACTGAAAGATGAAGTAATCGATGGTGTCGAGGAAGGTAGTGAAGAGTTTGAGGCACTTGAGGATGGCAGCAGTAAATCCCCCACGAGAGAGCTTGATGGACCTCGGGAAACATCAGTCGGGCGAACTTGAGGCGGTGTGGCCGAAACCTCTGGTGAGATGGACGAAGAGGAGGGCACAGGCTCTACGAAGCCGACCGCTGTCTCTACCCAGATGGTTTTCGGGTTCGAGAAGCCATAAGAGGTATGCGAACATCTCAGGTGCGTCATCGTGCCGGACTCGGAATCGAATTTCAGAAATGTCACACAGGAAGGCAATCTCCCCGAGCCTGAGTCGGTACTATGAGGCTCTGTATTAGCTTCCGCATTCACAGCAGAGGATCGTAACCTAGAGCTAACTACGTCAACAGCTCGGGAGACATACCAGCAAAGAGTATTAGATCCGATCGACTTTGATTTACATTGCGGGGCACTGGCACCAAAGCAGGTGCTCCAGAGCTGAGATTGGCAGCCGAACAGCGATCCGGATGTCTGGCAGGTGGATGCCGAGCCGCACTGTAACGTGACAAACTCATCTAGTTCGAACATAAGTCAGAAGTCTTTGATCGGTCTTGGTTAAGGCAACTTACTTGTGTCGGGAGAAATCCAGACGCCGCAGACACCCGGTTCGGCCCGTGGTTTGAGATCTGCGTTTCCCCTTCGAAGTCTCGGTCCTCGGGTCGGGGCGGGCGATACGCGTGGGCTGGAGGTAGACACACGATCATGAGTTGGACTGCTTGCAGGCGGGACGTTGCCATCGGCCCTCTGTCTCACGGCCTCAGTCCCCGAAACGACCCCGGCAATTACAAAAAACGTCGAAAGAAGATTCATGGCATCGGAGGGTTGCAGTCTCCCGTCGCGGGAGGAGGCAAGGACGTGCCTGGTGGTCGTATCCTAGGTCTAAAACGTAGATGGATCAAAGGTCAAAGTGAGCGGACTGAGGTTTTATGCTTGACATCTCAGAGCAGTGGCCATGTTTTGTGCCAAGTCCCTGCGAAGGTCTATTGTTGCACCTATCAATGTTTCTTTGAGGAATTTGGCCCAAGCTGTTGACAAGAAGCGAGGGCGGACATTCAGTCTGGTCACACGACTGCTAGTTTGGTAGTAGATTGGAATCACCTCCCGGCCAAGAATTACACCAGATTGCAACTTGAAAGTTGTTCAATTGAGCTCGAAGACCTCCGTGTTTGCCCTTCGCCAACTACTGCCCAAAACCACCACTTCCTCCACAGTCTGTCCAACCATCTTCCTCATTCCAATCTCCAAAAGTTGCCTCAAAAACCTCCAATCTCGCCAAAGAGAGAAATTCAGGCCCCGCTCCCGGGGGAAAAGGGGGTGCCTGATTCCAAGTTCGGAGGGGCGGCCGCTTGAGGAGGCTGGGGTGTGTCTGGGTCAGGCGAAGCATCTAAAGAGGCCGCTATGTACTCGGTTTGGGAAGATTGCGCTGCAGGGCTCGTAGCTGATGCTTTCAGAGTCGCGGTACAGGAGCTGATTATTTGCGTGGCGTATACTGTGACCGTCGATGGCACTGACGGCTGGTCGGGCGACACACCGGTGCTGTGTGGCAAGACTTCGCCTGAGGGCGTGCCTCCTCTGGTCGGCGCGTCGTAGTATTGTGCTGGGTCCGTTGCTTTGACGATGGAGAGGAAGCTCACAATGACAACTGAGAACGTGATGAGATGCATCGTGGGTGCGTAGGAGTCTGCTGTTGTATGGGTTGAAGCTCAATTAGGAATGTGAACATCAATGAAGTTCAGGGGGGAGCAGCAGAGCGTGGATGGGATTATATACGTGAATTTCTTTCGGGGGACTGTCATCACAACTCGTCTGAAAACGTCCGAAGCTCTCAGTGACACGCTTTTGCTTTCATTCAAGTTATTATTGGATTTTGTGCTTCTTGAGCTTTCCTTGAAGTACATAGGCACCAAGAGAGTCCTGAATCTGCTAAGCACGTTATTGGACGCGGTCACGAGTCGAGATTTACTTCCCCATCGCGCGTCCAAATGTATGATGCAAAAAAATTATGAAAAACCTGTTGCATACAAGTTGGCTTCTGAATTACAATTATCATCAAACTAAAAACCAAACCCGCCAAAGGCTTATCAGTCCAGCTCAGCAGGCTTTCTCGAGGTTCCAACATCGGTACCCGCGGGAGGCTTGTGCAGCGACGCCTTCAGTATCGGCGACTCTGGCACATCAGACCCCTTCCGCACCGGAGACACCGGCGATTCCAGCATTTCCTGCATATCCCTCACAGGACTGATGGGCGAAACGACCTGGCTCTTCAGCTTCTCGTCAAAGCCCTCATACTGGGGCTGGTGGGCAGTCTCTTCCTCCGACCAGCGACGTTGCGTCGGGGCTGCTTTCTTCCTGCCGCGCAAGGCAATCCAGGCGATGATACAGCCGGCGATGGCCAGGACGGCTACTCCGCCGATCACGCCGCCCACGATGGCGCCAACCGGGGTTTGGGAGGCGTTAGTGCTACTGGTTGGCGCAGGCGGAGTGGATGTTGCGAGAGCCGCTGAACTGCTCAAAGTGACTTCGAAAGAAGATGAGTCCGTGGTTGTTGCTGTTGTGGTGGTGGTTGGACTCGGCGGAGTGGTTGTGTGCAGGAGCACAGTGGCGTCCCAAAAGGTTCCTTCTTCACGACATCCGAACAGCGTCTTCATACCCGAGCTGCCCTCATCGCGCATAAAGGTCTGACATTGACCGATCCAGCCAGAATGGCGAGTACTGTCCCTTGGGAGTTAGAAATTGAACGCTGGGGCATTGTGATGTTCATCGGAAAAGGATGGGGTTGAGGAGCTGGGAGTATCAGCTCCGCGTTGACGTACCAGCAAAGAGTCTGGCTTCCTGTCGACCTGCCAGATGCGCACTCCGTGGCGGAGCCGCCGAAGCACTTCGTGAACGGCCTCGCATCGCAGCCGAGCCACGACTGCCAGGCGGTACATCCGGAAGCCACGTCGTCACACGTGCGGGTTCTCAGTCCTATGACGGAACTTGTCAGAGTTTCCAAAGTTATGAAGATTGGCATGGTCTTACCGAGGTCGGATGACAGATAGAAGAATCCGCAGAGATTGGAGCCAATGGTCTCATTGCGTTGAGCTACGGCGTCGTCTCTGAGTCTGAGATTGGGTGCCGGAGTCGGGACAGGTGATTGGCCCACGTCGGGGTCGTCGAGACGTTCCGCTATGAGAGTCTGCCGGGGGAGGTGACTATGGCTGTTCAAGTCTTTCCTGGTTTCCATGGCTATTCCAGGAAGTCCGATATCATCCTTTGGAGGGACGATGGAGCTGTGATGAGACGGCATCCTGCCGTCAGGTCGGTGCTCAGAGAAATCGAATACTCGAGACGACGAGGATTCAAGGACAGAAACGAAGAAGGGCGGTCCTGGGAGTCGAGGGATCCCATTTAATCTTCAGAAAGTCCATTCTTCTCCAGTGTGATGCGTGTCGAATTGGTGGCGGCGGGAGAAGGACGAGGGGCAAACGAAAAGGGGTGGATGTTTGTCCCTCCTTGGCCTGGATATGGGCGGACCTGTAAATGCATGTCCATCCAGAATCGGTTATAATCGCCTGGGATATCGGCGGTTTCTGGTTGACAAACCTCGTGTCTGGAGTGCTTGTCTTCTTTGATGTCGAGACAGATACAGATGCAGTCTCGCTTGACCCCCTTGTCCGGTTGCGTTTGCCAAACAACCCCCTCACTTGACAGAGCTTCGATCGAGCATTGCCCCTCGCGTCTCTGTACAACGAACTATTGGAGTATTTCTGCTGCAAAAAATACCATGGCGACAAGTAATGTCATTTAGGGACTTCTCGCGAATCAAGGTAATAAGCCAAACGTGCCAAGATTCGAGTGATGGCCATACCAGCACATATGGCTGCTCGGGAAAGGCTTGCCTCGAAGAGCAGCCAAGTTCCCAACAATGTTATTTCAAAATGAAGGATTCGCTAATTGGGTTTTTGATAACATCCCAAAACGCCAAAACAAAATTAAAAAATTACCACCCGCCGAAATCAGCCCAGCTCCGCCGGTTTGCTCGGACTCCCGAGCTCATCCTCCGGCGGCGTCCTAAACACAAGCGGTTCCGGCGGCAACAGCTGCTGTTGCTGCTGCACCTCATTCGCCTCGAGCTCCTGCTCTGGTTCGGTGTTCTCCGGTGTGCTGCCCTGGAGCTCCGAGGCCGGCGATGGCGTCGGCGACTCGTCCTCCTCTGCCTCTTCGCGCCGCCGTCTCCGCCGGACGAGGAGCCACACCAAGAAGCAGATCGTGACGCCCAACACAATCAGCCCTCCAATAACACCGCCGACGATGGCGCCCGTCGCATCTCTCCTGTTGCCTTCTGAAGCTGATATTGTTGAGGCCGCCGTTGACGTTGTCGGGGTGGGCGTTGACGCAGCGGACGAGGCAGAAGGGCTCGACGCCGCGGCGGTCGACGTCGTCAGCGGACCAGCAGACGAAGAAAGAGACCCGACAAAGGTGGAATCTTGCGGCGAGCCCAGAAGGTCCTTTGAATGGTGCAGCGTCACGGTCTCGTCCCAGTCAATGGCCAGAGTGCGGCACCCGAGCATCCGTTTCCACCCCGCCGGGCCGTCGTCTCTCATGAAGGTCTGACACGCAGGGACGAAGCCAGAAGTTTCGCGACTATTTTCGACACAGAGCGTCAGTTTCTGGCATCTTCCTGAAGAACGGGATGAAGTAAGAAGGAACAAGACCTACCAGCACAACGTGCTCTCCCCCGGCGTCTTGCCGGGCTGGCACCCCTCGGCCTCGCGGGCGTTCTGGCACGTCGTGTACACCACCTTGCCGCAGGCGATGAACCCATGGGCGACGCCGCACACGCCGCCTTCGCCTTCGCCCTGGCATCTGTGCGTCCTGATTTCTGTGGCAGATTCCATCGTCAGCTTTCCCCCCTCCGGAGTCCCTCCGGGGCTAAACAGTTTCTCAGAACACACCAGACTAACCCTTGGCCTTGGAAAGAGTGTAGTAGCCGCATATGCCCATCGCCGGGTCGATTCTCAAATCAGACCTGAGTTCGAGCGCAGGAGGCGCCGTCGGGGCGGGGGAGAGGCCGGCATCATACGTGCTGGCGAGGAGCAGCGCGGATGGTTCGTTGGCGTGGAGCGCTTTTGCGGGAGCCGCGCTGGCGACGAGGAGAAGGGCCGGGAGGCGACGCATCGTCGAGTGGAGAGTGAATCGCAAAACAGGGGAAACCAGCAAAAGGCCTGGGGATTTCGAGGGGAGCGAGGAGTTTTCATCTCGCGCGGATCCATTATCCTCTTCTCTGAATACATCTATAGACGGTGGCCAAGACGGTCAGGTCAACACGATATTCGATGAAGGGGCGTTTGTTTGTTAGCGAAAAAAGGGCTGAGCTTTTTATAAATCATGACCACGCCCCAATTGCAACCACACAGTGACCAGCGTGTTTGTCTCGATCCTCCTGGCTAGGCACCTGATTTACCCCCTTGCTTCTCTGTAACAACGCGTAGACCCGAGAGAGCTGCAAGATTCTACCAGCATCTCACACAAGTCACCGTAATGTGCAGGCTCGAAAGCACAGAGAATTGGAACAGGAGCTTCTGTCCCTGATCCGGTCGCAGTAGAGCGTCAATAAGACTACCTGACCGCCATGGGCTCAGTTCCATGACTGGTGGATTCTATGCTTTTCTCTATGGCTCCTCGCACCCCGCCGTCTATCGACCTTACACGAATCCCAAGCCGCTCTCAAAGACTCGTGTCCATATCTATGCTTACATCATGCTCCTCTCAGCTTCTCGTCTCCAGACATTCAGTCAGAGACCATCAAAGCCGCGGCATTAGGTAAACATAATGGTCGATATTTACTGGGTAAAGTCCAGGGAAGAGCTGACGTTGTTCTGCTTGGCCCAGCCCGCAAGGTCGACCTTGGAAGCGGCGAGGGCGCCGGAAAGACCGTAGGCAGTGGGGATGTGCTCGACTCTGTGGACCGAGTTGATGTTCTTGTGCATGACGAGCTGGTAGCAGGTGGCGCTGCCCTGACGGGAGATGATGGTGGAGTAGGCAAGGAAGTACTCCCAGATCTGCGGGATGTCAGCACAAATGCCGGGATTGAGTGGGGCAGCATCGACTTACACGGAACCATCGCTTGCCGTACTTGGCCTCGACCTTCTCACGGTTGGCCATCCAGTTCCTATACCAGCGCCAAAGAGTGGCCGAGTAGTGCACACCAATGGTGTCGATGCTCTTGACCTCGAAACCGGCCGCCTCGAGCTTGTCGGTGAAGAAGCCGAGAGGAGTCGAAGCGTCGGCACCGGGGAAGACATATTTGTTCATGAACAGACCCCAGATGAGGTCCTCGTACTGCCAGTACTTGCGGAGGCCGGCGATCTGCAGGAAAAAGACACCGTCCTCGTCGAGCATGTCGTAGACCTGGCGGAGGAAGGTCTGGAAGTGGCGAACACCGACGTGCTCAGCCATCTCCAGGCAGGTGATCTTCTTGTAGCCGCCCTCAACGGAGGGGATGTCGCGGTAGTCCATGCAAAGAATCTTGCTCTGATCCTCGGGGATGCCGGCCTTGCGCAGAGCACCATTACCCCAAGCAGTCTGGTTGCGGCCAAGAGTGATGCCAGTAGCGCGGGCGCCGTAGTTGACACTGGCGAAGCGGGCAAGAGTTCCCCAGCCGCAGCCAATGTCAAGAAGAGTCTCACCCTGCTTCAGGCCGATCTTCTCGCAGACGACAGCAAGCTTGTTGTCCTGGAGCTCCTCGAGGGTCTCCTCCTTGTTGATGTCGGAGATGATACCAGAGGTGTAGATCATGCGGGGGCCAAGGAACCAGCCGTAAAAGTCGTCACCTCGGTCGTAGTGGTCACGGACCTGCTCCTCATCTGTCCGGGTTAGACAATGCCTGTGAAATGAAGGCGGAGGACTTACCCTGGGAACGAGTGTGCATGATGACCTCAGGAGCAAACTGGAGGAAAACGAACTTGATCAGGTTGATGGTGAAGCGGAAGGCGGCCCAATCGTGGCGGTACTCGAGGACCTCGAGGGCGTCACCGTTGAAATCAACGTCGCCATCGAAGTACATCTCATGGAAGGTCTCCATGGGAATCTTGTTCTTGCCATAGTACTTGGCCTTGTCGGCCTCCTTCTTGAAGGTGAGGTAGTGCTCGACGGGACGGCCAGGAAGGCGGGCCTTCTCATTCTTGCGGGGGCTCAGGGACGAGGTCAGGAGCCAGAATCCGACAAGAATGGGGACGGAGGTGATGAGACCGAAGAAGACGGTCGTCTTCAAGCCACCGCCGACCTTCCATGACATGTAGTAGGGAACGCCAAACAGCAGGGAAAAAAGGGCGATGTTGGAGAACGAATCGGAACCGGCTCCGTCGGCGGGAAGAGGGGCATTCTTGATGGAAGGGTACTGTGCGATCTGAGGTCAGCCAGCTGAGCGGAACGGAACTCGCGGGAAGCGGTCGTAGTCTTGGCCCCGTTCGGTTCGCTATACGCGTGTTCGGTACGCAAAGACGAGGGGGTGCGCCGTGGGGAAAGCTGGAGCAAGATCCGAGCCAGGAACCTGCAGATACCCCGAATCTCCGGATCGGGGGATCTGGGGGATCTGCTTCTCGTCTTTTGAATATTCTCCGTATGACAGACAACATACCTTGGTGGTGCGGACGCCGCAGTCCTCCGCCTTCTCGAAGGTGGGAGACGGAGCGGCGGGAGTCTCGATGAACTCGAAGCTCGACTCGCTGCCGTTGACGCTGCTAGGCTTGGACATGGTGGGCGAGTTGCGACTGCTTCGTCGTCTTGAGGGGAGTGAAGGAGAACAAACTCTCTCAAGTCTGGCGAAGGAGAAGCAGGAGGAGAGAGGGGTTGTTTTTCTACAGCGAGACAGAAGGAAAGGAGACCTGCGAGCTGGCCCTCCACCCGGATACGCAACTGTGGTGCTTGGGTACTTATTTTTGTGTGTGGGCGAGGGGAGGGACGAAGTGGGCGCGCGCGAGCGGGACCTCCCAGAATCAGAGAGTCCCAGCTAACACTAACAACGACAAATGTTTCGTGGGGAGGAGCTTGGGACGCTTGACCGTCCGTTCCCCTCGTTCTCTTCTTCTTTTCTTGACCGCCTTCTGCTGCATTGGCTGCATTAAGCATTGGACCCCTGCCTGAGTGGCTCTCTTGAAGTGTCTAGACAGGGCGCTTTTCTCGTCCCCAGGTGCGGCTGTCCAGGGTTCTTCAACATGCAGAGCGACTACGTGCCTCATCAATACACAGCACGACGCCAAAGAAGCGGAACTGACAATGGATGGGGCCGGAAACTTCCGGAGCAGGCCACGGGCGGCCAAAGAGGCATTTGGGACTGTGTGCATATCTGCCCCGACGACTTTTGTCTGTCTGGCTGCAGAGGTGAAGAACCAAAAAAGAAAAAGAAAAAAGGCCTTCATGAGGCTTGGCTTGGCGAGCGAGCATGTGGGCGGACAGGGGCCCTGGAGCTGCCAAAATGCCATCCCCTCGCAGCGTAGCAATCTTCCCCTATCCCCTATTCTTCGCTGGGCCTTGAACAGACCGGATTCTGGCGTATCTCGCAGTCTTCGACGACGACGACCCCTGTTTGCGCAAGTGGGTGTCGGGGAGGGGTTGGCTGAGATTGGGGAGTCCGACCCTGTCCATCCAATGCCGCGCTGGATCCCCTCCCCAAAGTGTTCCCACTGTATCAGGTCTTGACCTTGTTGGTGGCAATAGCCAGTGTCCATTGTCCAGCACCTCATTTCACTGAGCACCCCAGGCCCTGGAGGAAAGAAACGAGGACCTCGGTTGGACCCTGAAAAAGGACACGTTCGTGCGGCGTTCACCGAGAGACGAGGGTGACGATCCAGCAGGCATTCTGGGTATTTGATTGTGAGGTGACGTGAAGAAATGAAAAGAGACGAGTTCCTGTCAAAGATGCCACTCGGCAGCTGGGATACCTCATGCAAAGACAGCAACCAATGGGTTGGAAGGAGAAAGAAATGCGACAGGGCCTGGGCGCAAAGAGACAATGCGCCGGAAAGTGGGGGTATGTGCCAGATCCGCCAAGACACTTTGGAGTCTTGGACTTGAAGCACCGCCTCATGAGACAACAACAAGCCTCTCTCTCAGTTGCATCAGCCACACTAGGAACACTTGGGGGAAAGTAACCCAAGGTCTGGGGAGTTTAGTCCGCTTTCTTGAGGTAAGGTAGGTAGTCGAGAATAAATGTCCCACATAATCAATCATAAACATCGTGACCTCTGTCTATCGATGCAGCATCCAGACATTCTGTACCAGTCATCCTCCGCTATATCCGTCAGTCATAGGTATGCAGCCATCTCTTTCTCAGCCCTGCAAGTACAACCTCGCCTCCCAAGGTCTCAAAACCCTCTTCTCTCCCTCGGCAGCAACTCTCTGTTGCACGTCTTCGTAGTTCCCGGTTCTAAGCTTCAGCCCCTCTCCGGGGATTTTGACCTCTTGCTCCTCGCTTGTAAAGTTCAACGCCACGACTGCCGCCCTCTCGCCCCGCGCCTTCTTGAACACAAAAGTCTGCTCGTTGCCCTCGTCGAACAGCTCAAACGCCCCGTGCGTGAGCAGCTCGCCCTCCTCCTTGCGCAGCCGCAGCATCTCCCGCCAAAAGTTCAGCACCGACCGTGGCTCCCTCTCCTGCTTCGCGACGTTGATCTCCGGGTACAGCTCGTGGACGCGCATCCACGCGCCCTCTTTGCGGTCCGTAAAGCCCGCGAACGGCATGTCGTCCCACTGCATCGGGATGCGCGCGTTGTCGCGGCCCAGCTTGTTGATGCTGTCCATGACGTAGTTCAGGAAGTCGCCCTCGCCGTGTTCCCGCTTGATGTCCTCGTAGTAGTTCTGGCTCTCGATGTCCTTGTAGTCCTCGATCGGCCAGTCCCGCGGCACATTGATCATGCCAATCTCCTGGCCCTGGTACACAAAGAGCGTGCCCGTCATCGAGCACATCATCAGCGCCAGCATCTTGGCCGACAGCTCGCGCCACTCGGGCGCATCGCTCGCGAACCGCGACACGGAGCGGCCCTGGTCGTGGTTCTCGCAGAACGCCGTCGTCCACGCGTCCGTCCCCTCGATGAACTGCTGCCACTTGGCCACGATGCCCTTCATCTCCGGCAGCTTCCAGTCGACGCCCTGGTACTTGTAGCTCTTGCCCTGCCCGATGTCGACGATGTCGAACTGGAACACCATGTCGAGCTGCCTGTCGGCCGCGCTGATGTACTTGAGGACGTGCTGCGGGTCCGGGGTGTGCGGGAGCTCGCCAACAGTGACCGTGTCGTAGTTGTTGAGCACCTTGTTGTTCATCTCCCGCAGGAACTCGTGTATCCTAGGGCCGTTGCAGTAGATCATGAAAGCCGGCTGCTCAAATGCGTTCTTGTTGACAATGGGCGCATCCCTGTATTCGACGCCCTTGCTGTACATGTTGACGGTGTCGATACGGAAGCCGTCGACGCCCTTGTCCAGCCAGAACCGCATAGCGTTGTCGTAGATGGCCTCGCGCGTCTCGGGATTCTCCCAGTTGAGGTCTGGCTGCTCCTTCGCAAAGAGGTGAAGGTAGTACTCGCCCGTCGCCTCGTCCCATTCCCAAGTGCTTCCGCTGAAGTGGCTTCGCCAGTTCGTGGGTGGCAGCCGCGTGCCGTCTTCGGCGTACCGCGGAGGTCGCCAGATGTACCAGTTGCGCTTAGGGTTGTCTTTTGACGACCTCGACTCCTTGAACCACGGGTGCTCGTCTGACGTATGGTTGACCACCAGATCCAGAATCAGCTTCATTCCCCGCTTGTGGCACTCGTCGATCAGGACCTCCATATCGCGAACCGTGCCGTACGGACGGTGGACGTCCTGGTAGTCGGAGATGTCGTACCCCATATCAACCTGCGGACTCGCGTACATGGGCGATACCCACACGACATCGACGCCCAGGTCCTTGAGGTAGTCTACCTTGCTGATGATACCGGGGATATCGCCCAGGCCGTCTCCGTTAGCATCCTTGAAACTAGCCGGGTAAATCTGGTAGATGACGGCATCCTTCCACCAGGCCCTGGCAGCCTTGTCAGTAGTTACTGAACCCATTTCGAACGCAGTCTGGAGGTGAAGGTCCAAAGAGTGAGACAAATGGCACAAAAGTGACGACGGCAGGCTCAATGCGACGCGACGATACGGCAAGAGATCAGTCAGTTGGGATCGGGTGATGATGGGGTGTGGCCTACCACGGAACTTCGTGGTCTTAAATATCTTCCCCATCCCACAGTCAAGCTAGCCCCAGAGCTCTCCCCCAGGTCTGGAAGACGCACACGACCCCGGAGCGGGACACGAAACGTCGTGTGTGGACACGGTAAATCCAGCGTTGCCCTGGTGTGTGGTGCGTGCAGAGTGCAGAGTGTAGCGCAGCTGGCTGACCGGTGGACTAGACACAGCAGGGCAGGGCAGGGCAGTCAGGGCCCGCGGCGCGTGGTCGGGGGGGACCAGCCAGTGGCCCAATTGGTCCGCCGTCAAGTCAATTCTCGCTGGAAAGCCTGGAAAAAAACAACCACAACACCAACATGCCATAACTACCGTTCGAGACGATGGGACGGATAATGGGCGGGCAAACTCTCGCTGAAATGCAGATCTGGGCACACACTTGCTCTCGCAGTATCCCATCTCAAACCATCCACAGTGACATACCGCGAACCTTGGGCCGAGAATAAGTGCTTCGGCTTGCCACCCTGAGCCGAAGTGGTGGCTGTGGCGCCCGCGATGGTGATCCACTCTTCCACCGGGGATGCTGGAGACAGACGCCAACCCACGATCCTGTTCGTCGAACGATTTAACCGGACGTGCTCTTGTCTGATCCGCTCACTTGCGGAGTTTCTCCGACGACTTGCGTCTTTGGTCGGTCCTGCCTTGGGCCGCCTGATAACCCGCCTGCTTGCCTGCCGCAAGCTGATCATCCGACGTTGCGACGGTCTTTGTCTCGTCGCCCGCTGCTGCGCGAGGGTTAGAAGCTACTTGCGGGAGATGGGAAACCTTGTTGCAAGTGGTCGACAGGCCCGCTTGTCCTTCGACCCTCTCGCTGGAACCCGGCATGACCGCATTCCAGCGATCTGGAGCGCGCGGGGTTGATCGCTGAAATTGGGGTTCGACTTGGCCGCCGCTTCACCTCCCCGCGGGGTAAATGCCGACGTCGTAGTCAGTCACTCCAGGGTACGCAGTATGCTTCCAGCTCGAGCCCTTTTCGTTTGCGCAGAAGGTCCTGGCGTGCCTTGCGAAAGTCTCGCCGTGCATACCCGTTGGCTGCAGCTCGTCAATAGACTCGCGTCTGCTCCAGTGGAGTTCATCATGCCATTTTGTGTAATTCTTATCCTATCATACCTATACTACAGCCGCCCAAATAGACGCAGACGCTTTTGCAGGACCCCGGCCACCTGCTGAATATACCGGCGATTCATTCTCCTCGCCTCCGGTGCACCGAGATCCAATCTGATGGTAATCTCCGTTCTTACTCTTCGTCGTCATCGTCTGCCATGCTGGTATCTGCCGCAGGACGTGCTTTGTCGCCCTCATCGTCAGAGTGTGCGTCCGCGCCGTTCTTGACGGGACCCTCGTCATCTTCGTCTTCTTCGTCGCTCTCAATGACTCTGCCCCTTCTGGACCGTGAACTTTGTTGTCGTCGGCTAACGCCGGCTTCCTCGTCTTCGTCCTCATCGTCGTCTCTGTTGTCCACTTCCATCCGGTCTTCGTCGCCGCGCCTGTCTTCGGCATCCGAGACAGGAGAGCTGGCCTTTTCGAGGGCCCTCTCAGCACGCTCCAGAGGGTCGTCGTCCTCGTCGTCCTCGTCACTGTCCACGACGATCTCGGCCGACTTGTACTTGCTGTTGGCAGCAGGCTCCTTCTTCGTGAGACGGCGTTTCTTCTTCGTAGGTCGTTCCTCGCCAGATTCTTCGCCGTCGCTATCGGCCTTCTTCTTGCGCGAACCCCTCTTTGGACGGCTCTCACCATCACCCCTCGGCGCCGTCTTCTTCTTCCGCTTGACCTTCTCGCCCGTCTCTTCGTCGGTAGTCATCTCGGCCGCTTGCCGGGCCCTGTCCTCTTCGGCGCGTCGCTCGGCAATCTCTCTGTCCCTCGCCGCGATCTCCTCTCGCTCTTTTCGGATCTTTTCTTGCCTCTCGCGCTCCTTCTCGAGAGCCTTTAGGCGCTCCTCTTCACGTTTCCGGAGTTCAGCCTGGCGTTGCTCCAGGGCCGCCTGTAGCTTCTCCTTGTTCTTCTCCTCGTACTCCTTTTGGCTAGCAATGGCTCTCTCGAGCTGCTTGCGTTGTGTGTTGCGGGCCATGTTGGCACGTTGCTCGACGTCGTGCTTGGGGTAAGGAGTTTGTGGGTGGCCAGCGATCTCATCCAAGGCCGAGATGGCAGACTCTAGCCCAGCAGCGGCGTCCTGGAGCTGCAACAGCGTCCGCTGGTTCTCGTTCAACGCGTATACTGTTGTTGCCATCTGAATTTGCACGAACGCAACGTTGAATTTGTAGTGCACCTGGTCAGGAGCCGCTTCAAGTGCCTAGAAACTGTCAGTAAGCTGCTCATTGTTATCGTAGCGTGAACTCACCTTCTTGGCGTACTCGAGCGAATGTCGGTACGCATCCAGATCTCGCTCAGACCGGCCCTTATTGAGCCACGTGCGGCCCAAGCAGGCGAGGATAAGCGGGTCGTTAGCCTTGCCGTCTTTCGACAACGCAGCTTCGTAGTTCTCAATGGCCTTAGTCCACTGCCTTAACTCGGCGTAGATGTGGCCGAGGTTGACGAAGACGTGGGCGTCTTTGATGGTGTCCCTGATCTTGACGAAAATGCCAAGAGCCGTTTTGTAGTCCTTCTTGTCCTCAACCAACGCAATAGCAATGCCTTGGGCTGCGTAAGCATTCCTCGGGTCTAGGGAGAGGGCCTTCTCGAAGAACTCGACCGCCTTGCTATACGTGGCGCTGCGCTTGGCTCTGTCGCTGTCTGAATCACGCCGCATCTCACGAGCCTGGATCAGGTAGAGGTTGCCCATGCCGACCAGTGCATAACGATCATGCTTGTCGTAGTTCTGCAGGGTGTGCTTGTAGTGACGGAACTCGTGATCTTCGTTGATGTTGTGTGGCCGCTTACGCGAGTGCACCTTGCCCATATACCAGCCGTAGAGTGCTCGGACTTCGAGGTCTTGAGGGTTCTCCTGGTACAGCTTTGCTACGGCGTCCGGTCCTTCCTTGTTGGGGTTCTTCCTCAGCTTGATATAGGCCAGTCTTGTCCGAGCATCGGTGTAGTCGTCGTGGCGCTTCAGCAGCCCTTCGTAGACCTCGATCGCCTCGTCAAAAAGACCACGAGACTCGTAGCTGCGGCCAAGGTTGAAGCTGATGGTGGTGACCAGGGCGTCGGTATCAATTTCCGAATCCTTCTCGCCAATTTTCATGCAGGCTCCCAAGGCAGCCTCGAACATTTCGCTGGCCTGCTCATGCTTCTCGGCCTGGGAATAGAAGCAGCCAATGTTGTTGAGAAGCTGGGGAGGAAGGAATTTGCGCAAAGCTGCGCGCTTCTCGGCCTCATCGGTAATGTCCGTCGGGTGCTCTTCCTCGGGAACCTGATCAAGCTCCAGTTGCTCAACCTGAAGGAGACATTGCTGTGCCTTCTCAGGTAGTTCGGTCTCGTAAAGCCGAGCGAGGTTGAGAAGCACTGCGGCATCAGGGGACATGCTCTTCTTGGAGTCCTTCCACGCGCCACGCACTCCCTCAAGAAGCGCAATGGCCTTCTTCATCTCGGCCGACTTGTCCTCCTTCCCGTCTGCGTCCTGGTTGGCAAAGACCTCCTCAGCGTATAAAGTTCCGAGTAAGATCATGGCCTCGTGATTCTTGGACTGCTGGATAATCTTCTCCAACCGGAGCTTGGCCTCGCCCAGATCACCCCTAAGCACCGCCAGCTGGGCAGCACCAAATTTGGCCGGCAGGTAGCCACGCTCAGACCCGCCACGCGCATCGTCAGCTCTGCGGTAAAAGTCACTCGCACGATCCGGGTCACCAGTGTAGTGCTCCTTTCGTGCCAGGAGGTACCAACCGTCGCTCGCGATCGCGTTGACATCGGTGTACTGGATTGCCTTGTGGGCGAGGGAATCGACCGTGCCAAGCTGCTTGCGGGACAAGAAGTAGCCGGCAAATGTTGCGCATGTAAGGGGCATGTTCTTGTCGAGCTTGAACGACTTTTGCGTGTACTCGGTCATGGCCTTTTTGTAGAGACGGAGAAATTCGGGGCTGTTTGTGGGAATGTGACCGCTGGCGTCGAGGTAATAGAGACCAAGAAGAATGTTTCCAACCTTGTGGTCCGGGTTGATCTCGAGACATCGCTCCCACGCCAGCTTCGCGTCGTCCTTGAAGCCCAGCTGCCAGAAGCAACATCCGATGCCGATTCTCGGGTCAGGGTCGACGAAATCGGGCATCTTCTGCAAAACCTCCTGGTAGCACGCCAAAGACTCTGGGTACTTTCCAAGAGAGAAGAACGTCCTCGCCTTGCCCATCACTGCCAGCATGTTCTTGCCCTGTGATACTCGAATCGCGTCCTCGAAGGCCTTGAGCGCTGATCGCAAAAGGTCCGCCTTTTCCGAGTCCACTTGTCCAGGACCTGTCGCTTTCGGGGTTTGCAGAGATGCCCGGAGCAGTTGAAGAACTCCACGAGCGAGGAAGAGCGGAGGGAACGCCGGGTTGATACGCGACGCATCGTTGAGGGTCGAGGTGGCTAATTGCAGGTAGTACTCCTTCGTCTTGGCCTCGGAAGCCAATTCACCATCGGGTGGCAGACGCGGCGCTTCGCGACTCTTCCAAAGGTACATCCAGCAGAGGCACCCGATCATGCTCAGCTTCTCCCGAGGGTTGTTGTCGCGCATCGCGTTTCCGCCGCGGACCAGCATTTCGATGGCATGGTCAATCTTCTTCTGCTTGGCGTAAGCCAGCGAGACGGTCATCCAGTACGTACGAGCAGCGCGCTCATTCTCGAAAAGGGTACAGAGTTCGGTCGGGTCGTCGAAAAGTTCGAGGAGGTCGATCTCCACAGCTTCGTCTTCAGCTTCGCCCTGAACCGGGACGTCGATGGCGGCTGGGATGTCGGAGAACCGTTTGCTGACGGGCGCGCTCGTCGCGCCATTGGCACCGTTCATCGCGCCGTTCCGGAGGGCTGACATTATGGCGGATGAGAGGCTATGACATGCCTCGGATGGACTTGTGGATGGATGGGATAATGGAGGGAAAATGATCTAGAAAATCGGGAAGCTAGGATGAGGCTGAGGAAGGATCACTCAGTCGCGTTGGCCTTGCACAAGTGGGTCTGCAGCAGAATGGGGCAGACACCCTGCACTTCATGGGGCTGCTCACTGATTGTGTGAGTTGATTGGTCTGATTTTTGAGAGTACTATATACTTCAAAGTTCGCGAAAAATTGGCAGTTGCAGCATGTACTGGGGACCTGAGAGACTCACTCACATACTCACTTCACCTCAGAGCAACTGCATAGCTCCTTCCCTCTCAACCACAGCTTTGAATTGACTGGTGATATCTGTTTATTTTGAGTATCTTGTAGTTCATATAGAGCTCTGTGTGATTTTTGGGATGGAAGGACTGCTCAAATTGGTTGTGTGTATTTCTGTGGATATTTAAATACGAATATAAAAAAGGACATAAGTAAATCGAAGAAACTGGGAGTCCGTGAGGCAACCCGTTGCACCCTCCCATTCTTCCTTTCTCTGCACCATAGGAATCCACTACTATTTTGCCCATCTAAACTTATTTCTATCTCTGTTTCACTCCCAGATGATACTCACCAGATCGGACGGCCGCCATAAGTCTGACGCCGGACGATTCCATCATGCCAGCCATCACTAGGATCGGGCCTGAGTCCGGCCTGCCTCTACCCGACGAATCCACCGGATTATTGATTACACGTCAAGCTGAAGATCCAAGCGACCCGTTGCCTCCAGTCTCCTCAGAGTCGGAAAGTCATTGCTTTGGATGGGGATGCCTAACATCAGGTCAACAGGCCGGAATTATCGTCTGCGTGGCCGTGGTATTCGCCGCCCTAGCATTCGCACTCTGGTTCTTCCTACGGTCAAAGAAGAAAAAGACAGACTGGGTGAATGAAGATTTTGTTCTGGTCCGAAGAGGTCGTCGCCCCAAGACCCGATCCAAAAGCAGGGCCAGCTCTGTAGCCACGCAGCCCTCAACACTGTTCAGACATCATGGACTTGCAGTCGTACAGCAGCCGCCACAGCTCATGATGACTCCCTCGACATTCGTGTATATACCACCACCGCCGCCGCCGCCAGTTCCGGTCTCAATACCAACACCAATGCCGGTGCCATTCCCTCCGCCTCAGCCCTTCTACCCAGTGGCTTACCACCAACCTCGGTACTACGGCGTTCCAGCACAGCCCATCACTCAAACACCAGGATACACTTCGGCGCCAGTATATCCAGTGAACCATCAGACACAGAGACCTCCGCAGCCGCAACCGCAACAGCCCCCGCAATTCCAGAGTCAACCCAAAACCCAACCCTGGGCGCATACTCATGTCTACCATCGCTCTTCGCAGCCCAGCGGAAGACCCTCACTTGCTCGCAGACTGTTTGGAATATTCAACTCACCAATAGGTAGAGCATCGACTATTGCGAGCTCAAACTCTGGATCTCTGCACAGCACGTCACTGAGAAATAGCCATCGGTCCAGGGTGTCGACAACCTCGATCAGCACTCCCCCATCACCGGAGGCACGAAACGAGGACAAGTCTCAGACTTTCCCAGCAACGCAAACTGTTGCATCTCCCGCGATGGCGACCGTTCATAGCGACGACTACGTTCTACCTGCTGATTGCCCGAAAGATTCATCGAGACAAAAGCCAGAAGCTGTAAAAACGCACCATGAAGGAGTCGAGGACGGAACACCAGAAACCCCGCAGGGGGTCGCTGCAGACACGACGCCTCGAAACAAAAAAAGACAGCAAGAAGAAAAGTGTCTTGCACAAGAAACCTCAGAAGTTGTACGAGGAAGCACAGGCGGTCCACGAAATGAGATGCGTCATGTTCCTCGAAATGTCAAGCCGGGCCGTAGGTACGCGAACCACGATGGAGAGAGGTGTAGCAAATCAGGGGCTGACCGATTCTAGTGTTCTCAAGAAGGATAAAAAACCCATCGCAGGAGCCAAGCTGGACAGCCCTCGACAGAAGAGCCAAGCTGCAGTAAGCGTCAAGTAAGGGATTGTTTTCCAAGTCAGGAACAGCGCGTTGACGGATCGGCAGAACCCGTGAAGACTTCGAGACCAACCACGCGGTCACATCTTCGATGAATGTGGAAGACAGCCCACAGAAGAGCACAGAGTAAGGTGGACCAGCTATCAAACCGTCCCAGACTAACACGGCTAGTAGGCAAAGTGAGCATCGCAAGGCAGAACGACGTAAGCCTCACACCTCAGCAGCGGCGGCGCTGAAGAAGCATCAACTGGACCCAATGGAGATTACCATCCGTACTGTCGAGTTATTGAGCCGCAATTCCGCAAATCAGAGCATCCCCTCAGAAATCAAGCAGATTCACCACCGTGAGAGCTCAAGAAGAGCGCAAGAGTCCAGGTATGGATGACCCAAGTTACCATGAGATGTTGAGACTGACAGCATTATGCTCAGTGCACCATATCCAGCTGAGTCAGAGGTCGAGGACGGTTTGGACGTCAACACGCCGCCTCCGTCTCCTCCGAGACCGATTCACCAAGGGGGAGGTCAATACACGTCGGACCGGCTGAAACCCAAGCGGCGAAGAACGTAGCTTAGTGGGGGTACCGTCAGAATATATCAGGTTGGAGAGGAAGAGATCATGGAGGGAGACGCCTATGGATGTCTTCAATCATGTCGTTGGATGTTGCAAGCCAGAGGCTGAGGCAGAGCTCGGGATGTTCCCAGGTTCTGACAGGTTGACAGTAGAGAGATGATGGAGGCAGGTAGGTTATGGCGGCAGATGAAGCGCAGGGATGTACTCTACTCAGACCAATACCAACAAAGCTTTCCCTTGACACGGCGCATGTGTGCATTCATAATTCACAAATGTGCCGAGATGTGCATCAGGCGGGTGCTAAAGCAGGGGTAGGTAGGCAGTTGTGTCACCCTGGCCCGTGCGGCAGGTGATGTGAAGTACCTGGTCACCCTGTCCGGGTGCGTAAGGCCAGAGCAGACCCCCGGAGGTGGCTTCGTCATTGCCTGGGTGCTTCTCCGGCCGGAAAGGCAGGCACTTGCTGTGCCCTGGGGCCTGGAGCTTACCTTAGTCCAACCTCGCAGTCCCGATCGCCTCTCCCCATGCCCGACCAAGCCTTCCAGTCCGCATCTCGACCCGATCAACACCAGTTGCAGCCCAGGGGATTTTTTTCAATCACTGAGCTGCTCATCCCTTGCTATCTCACCGGACTCTGCAATTCCTGAGCGCCCGATTGTCGACCGTCGCATGCTGACACCTGCTTCCACACCCCTCCCCCGCTACTCCCGGCCGAGCTGCGCATCCCCCCGGCGCGCCGCCTAACTGAGACTGCAAACCCTTTTGCGCAATTGAACGACAGCCTACAGCTTTGTTTGCCCTTCTCTTCGACCCGCGGCCTGCATCATGTGGAACGACGAGGACAACAACCCCTATGGGACCAGCTTTGAGAGGCGGGACAGCTTGACTTCCTCCTCAGCCAACCCGGCCTCTCCCACCTCTCGTGAGTGTATGTTGCGATCCCACTCCAACACAACCTAGGTGGCCGGAAAGATTCACACATCATGATGGAAACCATAGATCTGGATGATTCTTCAGACAGTGCTGATGACGGCTGGGAGCCTCTAGACCAGCGATTCGACATCCCTCAAACCCCGTCGACCACGAGCGACGAGGCCCCGCAGAATCGCGCCCATGCCCACGACGACAGCGAGGCTGAGAGCAGCGACAATGAGCCCATTGCTAGAGACAGAGGCGATCTTGTGCCTCGCCCCAAGCCTGGCGGCTACGAGAGTCGAGTCGAGCAGATTCTCTACGAGAACCCGTCCATGCCTATCCTCATTACCGATGCTGGAAAGAGCGCGGAGAGCGGTGGTAGATACATCGTCTACACCATTCGCACCGGGGTATGTATGCCGATACAGCTTGAGGCAGGAAATTGCTGACGGCAGTTTAGAACCTCGAGGTTCGTCGAAGATACTCGGAGTTTGCCTCTTTGAGAGAAGCTCTCACCCGCCTGCACCCTACCCTGATTATACCCCCGATTCCTGAGAAGCACACGATGGCCGACTACGCCGCGAACCCGACCAACGCAAAGCAAGACCAGCAGATTATTGACCTGCGGAAGCGCATGCTTGCCGTGTTCCTGAACCGGTGCCGGCGCATGGAGGAGGTCCTGACCGATGGCGTCTGGTGGAGGTTTCTGGACCCCAATGCTAGCTGGGTATGCCTCATCTCTGTGCAGTTTCGACCATCTTGCTAACCATTGCGCAGACTGAGGTCCTGCACTCTCACCCGGTGGCCTCCGTCCCCAAGTCTGTACTCAAGGCGCCTCCTTTGGATCCCGCGAACCCCACACCGGCACACGCCTTCCTCCCCGTTCCCGCCAGCTCGGCCAAATTGAAGACAACAGGCGGTCCTGGTGTCGACCCCAACGCGATCGCCGGCACGGGCTCCCACGTTTTTGGCCGGTTCCCCCCCGACAGCCACAACCTCAGCGAGCAAGAACTCGACCCGTACTTCATTACGTATGAGGCATCGATCAAGGAGTTGGAGCAGCTTCTCTCTGGATCCATGGAGAAGGTCAATCGTCGGACTCTGAGCCATCTTTCAGCTTTGGCTGCGGATCTTTGTGAGTTGGGTTCCAAATTCAACGCGTTTGCGCTGTCAGAGCAGGCGCCGTCGCTGGGACCAGCGCTTGAAAGAGTAGGACAGGCGGCGGATTCGTCCTACATTGCGACAGAAGAGCTGTCAGGTTCGCTCGGCGCCAGCTTTGCGGAGCCCATGCGCGAGAATGCCCAGTTTGCCGGCGTTGTCCGCAGCGTTCTCAAATACAGAGTGCTGAAGAGGGTTCAGCAGGAGCAGACGAGCGATGAGCTGAACAAGAAGATTTCGTTGCTTGATCAACTGGAGCGGAGCGAGCAGGAAGCCAGACGCATCGAGCAGTACTTGAGCAGCAGTCAGCAGATTACGCCCCCACCGAAGCGTTCAACCAGCCTCAGAGAGACAGGCAACTCACACCACCAGCGCGAGGGCAGCGCTGAAGATACGGCGTCGATCGATTCCGATTTCCCCCCTACCCATGGCGAGCCGGCGCCGTCCGCGAGCCAGGGTGTTCCGCAGAGAAGCAACTCTACTCCTGGTCATAAGAAGGCCGCGAGCAGCAACTCGATTACGAACAAGATTTTTGGGCCCATTCGTCACGCTATTCAGGGGGTAGCAGATGTCGATCCGGAGAGAACTCGACGTGACATGATTGGGAAGACCCGGGAGAGCATCGAGCAGTTGGAGCAGGCGAAGGTTGTTTCCGAGCACGATGTCAAGGAAGCCAGTGCCAGCATTCTCAAGGACCTGAAGAGATTCCAGGGCGAGAAGGAAGAGGATCTGCGCCGTTATATGGTGAGTTTCATAACCCATGATACCCAAGCAAAGCTAACAAGACCACAGCTGGCGTACGCAAAGAGCCAGATTGAGTGGGCGAAGAAGAACAAGGAGACCTGGGAGGATGCCAAGGCCGAGGTCAGCAAGATTGACGAGAGCTAGGCGTGCATTGGGGTACTTGGGACGTGGATTTTGCGCGTGGATATCAGAACAGCTCCCCGGCTCAAGGCCATGAGCAGTTCGCATAATTTGATGAGGCGTTGAGTCTGCAGGCTTTGGTTGGGGATTGCTCGTCAATTGACGTGAGATGACGATGGTCTGATGGCGTTTACGAGGGCCTGCCGTTCGTAAAAGCCATTAAATAGGTAGTCAAGACATAATCGATTAGTAGTTCAGAGACCTGCTGGTTGGTGCGTTTGGGCGAATTGTTTGCTTGGCCTCCGCCGAGACGGCCGCCGGGCCCAGTCCCGCATTGGTCGTACGCTTTGTTCGGTACGGGAATCCCCCAGTTTAAAGTTCGAACCATCTCTATCAACGACCTTCCATTGCTCTTACTCTATTCGTTATCAAATTGCGTGCGATGCAGGCGAGGACAGCAAAAACCCCAGGCACCACCCCGCGAGCTTATCGGTTATCGATAAGAGACCGATAAAGCTCCGAGACTTTTCGTCGCGAGGCTAGGCCGGACCAACCTGTACTCTCTCCTTTGCGCAACACAGCACACACGATGGACGGCGTACAGGGTCCGCCTCCCGAGGGCCCAATTGCCTCGATAGCAGAACCCGGCATCAAGGCCGAGAGCCAACTGCTCTTCGACCTGCGGAGAGAGGTCGCCAATCTTTTGCACCGCAACCAGACGAGCTTCCCCGGCGCGCAGCCCGTCAGCTTCGCGCGCAAACACCTGGACGAGCTGCGGCACAAAGAGTGAGTCGCGCCGGGCCCGGTGCAACGACGGCAGAGGGCCCTATCCAACCCCCAAGGACTTGCGCGCCCCCGTCAATCAAGGACCGCTGCTGACCCGACGTGAATGCGCACAGCTACTACGTTTGCGAAAAGTCGGACGGTATCCGGTACCTCCTGTACCTCACCGAGGACGATGGCCGCGAGATCCACTACCTCATCGACCGCAAGAACGATTACTGGTTCATCAAGAACAGCAGCTTCCACTTCCCGCGCAAGGACGACCTGACAAAGTTTCACACGCGCACGCTCATCGACGGCGAGCTGGTCATGGACGACGTGGGCGACGGGCGCAAAGAACCGCGGTTCCTCGTGTTCGACTGCCTCGTCCTCGACGGCCAGGACCTCATGTCGCGCACGCTCGACAAGCGGCTCGCCTACTTCAACGAGAACATTTACAAGCCGTACCGCGACTTGTTCAAGCAGTACCCCGAGGAGAAGGACTTCCAGCCGTTCCTGGTGGAGATGAAGGCCATGCAGCTCAGCTACGGCATCGAGATGATGTTCCGCGAGATCCTGCCCAAGCTGCGACACGGCAACGACGGGCTCATCTTCACGTGCGTGTCGTCCGACTACAAGCACGGCACCGACCCGCACATCCTCAAGTGGAAGCCGCCCGAAGAGAACACGGTCGACTGCCGGCTGCGGCTGACGTTCCCGACGGTGCACCCGGACGAGAACTTTGACGACTTCACAGAGCCGTACGTGGACTACGAGTCGGTCCCGCACGCCGAGCTGTGGAGCTTCATGGGCGACGGGCGGTACCAGCGTTTCGACGACGTGCACATCACCGAGGACGAGTGGGAGACGCTCAAGGGGGTGGGGGACCCGCTCAACGATCGCATCGTCGAGTGCCACAAGGACGACATCGGGCGGTGGCGCATCATCCGGTTCCGCGACGACAAGGCTGAGGCTAATCACATTTCCACAATCAAAAGTGTGCTGGAGAGTATTGAAGACCGCGTCACGGAGAAGGACCTGGCGGAGGCCGCCAAGAGCATCAAGGACAACTGGAAGCTGCGCAAGCGGTAGTCTGGCAGGATGTGGTGTATCTGGCCGTGATGCGTTTTGGGGGCGGAGCAGGCAGGTTCGGGACTTTTTAATTCCTCCCTGCGCTGCGGTGGCGGTGTGTGTGTGTGTGTGTGTGTGTGGTATATGTGTGAGTATGGGCGACGAGGCGTCATGGTGCTTCGTTTGCCAGAGCCAAGCGAAGAATGGGGGGGAAAAGGGAGAGCAACAAAAGGGAGGGAGAGAGGGAAAAGCTCGTGGCGGTCACTGCTTATTAACCCCCTTTTTCTCTGACCCACGAACCTTGCGCGTCCTGGCCTTCAAGTCTTTGGCGCAGACTCATTTTAACCGTTTGCGCGAGCGGTATTTCTATTTCGGCGTTGCAGCTTATGGATAGCGGGCATACGGGGTGGCTGGGTGGTTGGTGGGGTTTTCCATGGATTCATTCGTCTGTTTTGTTTGTAAGAAGAGAGTCATCGACATCGGCACTGGAAATGAGATATACTGTAATAAGGGTCCCGAGAAGAGAGCAGCTCTTGATTCATTGCAACCCTCGTGGCCGACGTTCATGTTCCACAATCACAAGCCAATTTTTGGAGGGGAGGGCCAGCGCCGCGAGACACGCGCCGGGCTTCCCTTGGCTGGCGGCGTGGTGTCGCCGTCGTTTTGACTCAGCAGGGTCTTGGGTGTCATTTCTCGACCTGCGTAGGTGCGTGCATGTTGCTCTGTCGCCCTGGAAGGCAGATTGGCAAGGGAGGTAGAGTCTTCCCAGCAACTTGGCTGCTTACCTTATTAGCGTCTGATGCAAGGCGAGGCAAGGTAAGGTGAGCTCAATTGCATGTGAGCGAGCGCCGTGTCGTCGTCGTTCCTCGCAGGCATTGGCATTGGCATTGGCATTGAGCTCCCAACAAACCCCCCCAGGCCGGCACAGGCACCTAATACTACCGCTCCTTTCTGGGCGTTCTTCTGCGCTCGCGCAGTTAACCTTACAGCAGTAAGGTAGCTAATAGCTGCTTCCCCGCCGCCCGCCGGACAGAAGCCAAACCCGCTCGCAGGCACGGGCTTCTGCAACCTCGAAGACGTCACAACCTAAAGTTTCCCAATCTTACCTTACCTTACCTCGCCTTATTTTACTTAGCACGACAACGACGAACCGCCGGCGGCGAAGGGAGGGACGGGACGCTGCTCCCGGGAGAAACATCAGCAGCCTCGATTGGCTTTCCTCTTCCCATTCTCCCATCGCACTGTTCAGACCATAAGCTGCTCGGAACATTCTGTTCCAACGCATACGTCCGTGATAGACTCAATTGGCACCGTTTAATAACCGAAACACGCGAGCTGTAAAACCCGGACGAACTACCTCAGGCCCGCCATGATCCTCGGCCCCGTGTCGCTGCTCGACTGCGCCGTCTTCTGCCTGTTTCTGACGCCCCAGCTGCTCCTCAACGTCGGCTTCTTCCCGACGGTGCTAGTCGTCATCAAGGCGCTGCCGTTCCTGGTCCTGGAGCTGCCGACGTCGCTGCTCCGGGAGCGCTTCCTACTAAACCGAGACGAACGGTCACCCTTCGTGCAGCGCGCGTCCTTCTTCGAGGACCTTGTCATACGATGCGTGCGCTACGCCTTTGCGAACCTGCCCACCAACATTGGCCGCGTCTTCTTCTCCAAGTACATCTCGCTGCCGTTCCTGAGGTTCCGCATGCTGCGGCATGGCTACATCCGGGTGCCCGCGAGCTGGCGTGAGTACAAGCAACATGTAAGTGCAGCAATTTCCCTTCACGTGCAGTGCCTGGTGGCTCAGTTTGGACGGACAGGGCCGCCACGGGTTCCAGGGCGTTTGGATCAACAGGGACGCCTCTAAACCTCCCGATGTCGTCGTCTACTATGCCCACGGAGGTGGATTCGCCATGGGCTCGGCCTACTTCTACCTCGAATTTCTTCTGTCGTGGCATGCGCTGCTGGTCCAGTCAGGCTACCAGAACCCGGCCATATTCGCTCTCGAGTACACACTTGTCCCCGACGAGATGTATCCGACCCAGGTGTACGAGACGTTGAGGGGCTACAAGCATGTGCTGTCCGTGGCAGGAGATCCGCGGAAAGTGGTTGTGGCGGGGGATTCGGCCGGGGCGACCTTGATGCTGACGCTGCTGCTGGAACTGGGTCACATGAACGAGGCCAGGGCATTCAAAGAAAAGAGCGATGATTCCGCACCGTCCGAGGGCGAGAGCCAGCAGTCGCTACGGCGGGCGTCCGAGTCGCCGCTGCCCGGGCTCTGCGTGTTAATATCGCCGTGGGTCAAACTGATATCCAACAGGCACGAAAACACGGCTAGCGATTACCTGGATCGCGACACGCTGTGGAAATACGCGTTGCAGTACGCCGGATGCTCGCATGCCTACGACCAGACGGCGTCGCCTGGGCAGTGTGTCGATCATCGGGTGTGGGCGGAAGCTAGCCCGCCGTGCGGCTTCTTCATCGCGTACGGATCCGAGGAAGTGTTTGCGCCGGACATCAAGGATCTGATCAACGTACTGGTGAAAAGCGCCGAGGTAGACAGCCGCAGCGAGGACGGCGGCATCCACGCGTGGCCCGTGGTGTCGCTGTTCCTGTCAAGCACCGAGGACAAGAGACTGAAGGGCCTGCGGACACTAACGTCAGCCATGCGGAAACACATCCAGTGAGACGTCTGTCAAGGGGCGTATGTCGGTCAGTGTCAGATTAGATCAAGTAAAAACCGTCATGGACCGAGGCGCGCCAACCTCGAAACCAGAGCGGGAGGGCTCGGCTTCTGCGGTCGTGTCCCCGTAGCTGGTCTCCAGGCAATTTCTCTTCCTTTATCATCATCCATCAACCAATAGAAGGCGGCGCGGTTGCGCAAACAATAGAAGACTGAGTGGTTTTGATTACCTGCATGATTGGAGTGCGTTCCTGCATGTCGGGCCGCTGGCTAAGTGGGAAATTGCATCAGCAGCAGCGGAATTTCCGTTCGAGGGATCGCGACAAACATTTGTGCAGAGACGCTTTGAGAGATGCGCACGAGTTCTTTGCAGGCTCCGCGCTGGGCCGGGCTGGCCCCGCCGGCGAGACGAGTGCGACTCACGACGGCAGCACCGTCGCAAAGCTCAGACGGGCAGGGAGCTGTGGTGGGGCTCGGGTGAGGTCATGGATGGTGCGGGCAGCCAGCAACTCGACGAGGAACGACCTCTTGCGACGGGCAGAGGCCCCTTGGGACGATGGGGGTCCTTGATGACGGTGCGCGGCGAAAAGGGCCATCGGCGCCCAGGGTGCAGGGAGGGTGCCGGCTCCAGGCAGCATTGAAGACAGACGGCGCGGGGTTTGACGATTTGTCTCATCAAGGCAAAGCAGACGTCGGCCGTGCTTGAGGGAGGGCGGGCAATGGCCAGCAGACGGAGAAGCTGGTTTGCGACGGGTGTGTCGGTGGAAGACGGAGTACGGAGTAACGTCGTGAAGTTTGAGTCCCGAGGAAACGAGAAAGCGGGAGGCGCGAGCTGAAGATGCGATGGACGGACGGTCAGCCAGCCTGACTGCGGCCTGCCTGCCTCTCTCTTGCTAGCCGGCCGCCTCTTCAGCCTGGTTGGGGTTACTTCGCGCCGCCAGGCACAGCTGCATCTGCGAAGTTGCGACATGCAGCCTGTGCCAACTGGGAGGAGGGCGAGGCGCCCGCACCGCAGACGAGGCGGCAGCGTGAGAGAGCAACGGCATGGCGGTGGTGACGGGAGCTTTGCGCCGTGGCGACGGACGACGATACGGCGAGTCGCAGACGAAAGGGTTGAGGATCGCGCTCGAGGTGCATGGAGGCAAAAACTTCAACCGAGTGGTGAGTGACACTTTGGAGCTAAGTCGGTAGCTCCCCATCAAGCCTGTACGTGGTAAGGTCAGCGTCGACTGCAGTCTGCGAGGCACCCGTGGACCACCTCAGGTAGAGTGCGTGAGGGTGCAGGTGCAGGTGCAGAGGTACCTGCCTACCTGCTGTGTGAGGCAGGTACTTACGCCGTGCTGCCCAGTCCCGTCCCTTGCCAGAGGCTGTGTTGGTGTGGGAAACGGCAAAGCGTGGGCGACCTCGAGCATCCCGGCCAATCACGACAGCAGCGTGACCCCTGCCCGGGCGTGTTTTTGGGGACGCAGAGGGGAGCAAAGGGGAGCTCTGACCCGCGACGCGCATATAAACGGTGGGCATTCCCACTGCGAATCCATCGCCTTGTGAAAGGAACCCGCCCACCACGCACCAAGCGAGTCGCCGACCTGCAAAAGCCCACCCGCCCGCTGCCCGCACCTGACAGCCGTGTCAACTCTCCTCTGTTTTCTCGGCCGTGGCAGCCCGACACCGTCCAACCAGACCGTCGCGAATCCCGTCGCAGGCAGGAGCTGGCTCACCTCGCACTTGCCTGTCCGTCTGCTGCCTGCCAGCCTGCCAGCCAGTCGCCGGTCCGCCGCCGGATTGCCTGCTGCATTGGCCTCACCTCACCGGCGCGTCTACTTCAGTCTGCGACGCGGACGAGATAGTGTCTGGGTGTCTCGTCCACTCCAAACCCCGTTCTCTCGCCCCGTCATCCCGAACCACCCCCTTCATTCTTTTCTCTCTGGCCGTCCGCGACCTTTGGGCCACTCCCGAGAATACCGCTGCCCCGCACGCCTGACCGCATCTGCGCGCGCGCCCACCGCCCACCGCCTCCCGCCCTGAACCCCCGAACCCAGCACGGTCGCATCCTGGCCCGCCGTGCACACCGAAACCTTATCGCGCCTCGGCGGCCCGTATCACGAAATCCCGCCTGACTCAGCATCCGCGCCCAAACACTCCCGGACGACTTCTGCATCGAGAGGCTCGGTGTACAGTTGCACCCTGAGCAGCAGCCTGTCTCACGGCCACGCCTGTCCGCTCCAGCCACAGTTTGCCTGTTGGCGCGACGCGTCTATCACGCCTTGGGAGGTGCCTGGACGCTCAGCCCTACCAACACGGTGTTGGATGCTGACTGGCAAGGACTGCCTGCTTCGAGGCTTCGAGACACCGTCCACGTGGATCTCGCTCGGTGCTTCCCTGTTCAGTCTCAACGCGAGTTGCTTGTGTTGAAGGCAGCAGTGTTGTCCGCTGTACATCTCGCAGGCCTTCGCCGAAGAGGTCAGCATCCCTGCTAGACACCTCACCCAGTGCTGTCGCGACTTGCTGTTGTCTGCGTGTCGGAGAATGTGAGCCGGAGGGCGTTCTTGGACGTGCCGTGGCTCTCTGTTCTATCTTGTCGTCGTGTAACTTGCTTGTGTACTCCAGCCCTGCCCACCACCTTGGCTCAGGCTGCCTTGCACGCAACTCACGCACGCGCTTCTCTACCCAGATCAGAGGCATTCCCTCCCGTCTCGTCGTGTATCTCGTGTGCGAGAGTCGAGCTTACAGCGTCTCGCTGCCTCGCTCACTGCCACTACCAGGGCGACATTGCATTAGCCCCGCGACCAGCGGACTGCATCCCGTCTCGCCCGTCCCAGCAGACGTAGCGCCGGGACGAGCTGTCACTGCACTGCGCTGCGCTGCGTTGCGTTGCGTTGCGTTGCGTTACCTGCCTACACCCACCGCACGCGGCAGGCCAAGCATAAATCACCTCCTTTTTGACGAGCACCACCCTCACGCGCGACACACGGGGTTGTTTGCGTCGAGACGCAAGTCACAGACGCGGCAGCAGGTTGCAAGAAACAAGAGGAGACAGACAGGCTGCGGGTGATTATTTTTTTCCCCCTCGCCTCACCTAAAAAACCGGCCCCTGCTCCTCGCTTAATCATCCTGTCTCCACGCTGCTACTGCAACTGGAACCTTGGAACCTTGGCCATTGCACCAAAACCGACCAGCCAAGGCCCCTGTCGTTCGCCCTCCACTCGAGGGACAGCGGAAAAAAAAAATAAAAAAAAATAGCGGCCTTCCAATTTTTCCAGAACAGCGCCAGACCAGAAAAAAAAATGGCGGAGGACGCAAGCTACGCCCCAAAGTCGCCGGACCTCTCTTCTTTTTATTCGGCTGCACCCGCCCCGCCCACGCCTCCACAGCACAATCTGCAGCACAACCAGCAGCTCCTGGACCTGAACAAGCTGCAAACTCCAGGACCTGCGCCGCCGGTATATGAATACTCCTCCCCTCCGTCGCGCGCCTACCAACCTCACCAGTCGACTTCTACTCCTGTACACATCAAACAGGAGCAGCCCCACTACCCGCCCTCAGCGGCAATCAAATCCGAGTACTCGTCTTATCAGCCACCACTGCAAACCCACCCGCACCACCAGCACCACCACCAACCGCACCAGCAGTACCTGTCGCCTCGGTACCACCAGCCGCCGCCGCCGCCGCACCAGCAGCAGCAGCAACCACCGCAGCCCCCACCAGGCGCATATGGGCACCAGCCAGTCCAATATCAGGATCACCAGCAGCAGCAGCAGCAGCAACAACAATATCAACCCTCAACGCCCCAGAGCCATCAGGGCCAGCCATACATAGACACCAAAAAACAGTACGGCGGCGCACCTCAGCTCTACGACATCCCCTACAACCCCAACCCAGATTCTCAGCACCTGCCCCAAACTCCGGGTTCCGCCACAATGCCCCCCAGGAAGAACACGCAGTCGGCGCCCTCGCCGCCCCCAATTGACCCGTCCCCGGTCAAGACAAAGTTCCCCACCGCGAGGATAAAGCGCATCATGCAGGCCGACGAGGAGGTCGGCAAGGTGGCCCAGCAGACTCCCATCGCCGTCGGCAAGGCCCTCGAGCTGTTCATGATCGCCGTCGTCTCCAAGAGCGCCGAGATCGCGCGCGAGAAGAACTCGAAGCGCGTCACGGCCCAGATGCTCAAGCAGGTCATCGAGATGGACGGCCAGTACGACTTCTTGGCCGACATCGCCGCCAAGGTCGGCGACGAGGAGAAGAAGGGCAGCCGGTCCAAGGCCGACACGGAGAGCGACGAGGAGATGGAGGTTGAGACGAAGAAGAAGGGCAAAGGCGGCCGCAAGAAGAAGGCCGCATGAGCTTTTTTCTTTCCTGAATCTCAATTAAAAAAAAGAACGGAGACCGGGGCTGGAGGAACTATTTGACATGATGAGAACTACGAAAGGGTTTATGAGGACTGGCGTTGGACTGGCTAGCATCTACATCGGCGTTGGGTGACACGACGAAAACCTGTCACTTGGGAGACATATGGTACACGGCACGGAGGAAATAGCGCTGCTTCCTCGACTTGCATGCCATGGCACGGCTTGTCTTCCTTGTATGCACACTGGGCCTGTCGTTGGACAAGCATTTGCACCATTTTTAGAATGAAGACTTTTGTTTTTTTTTCTGGCGCATCAATTGTGATCTCCCGGATGCCTGTGAGAGGGACCATGGCCACGACTTACACCGTCGACGCTACCTGAAACCTGCCTCTCACGGCCCAGGCATGGCACTCTTAGCTCATTTCGCCAGGTGAACGTGGCAGCAGCGGCGGCGCTGCCTCGGTCGGCCTTGACCAGCAAAGTCTGGCCCCTAGGGATCCATTGCATATCAGTCTTCTCACTTCACTCATCTCACTCAGAATCTCACTCACGAGCTTACTCGGCAAGCTCTGGTGAGCTCACCATCTTATGCAGCTATGTCACATATGCACTTAGGACGATGGCGTCCCCGCAGACAGGGGGTCGGCAGCAGCCCCATTGGTTCTAGCGCGGGCTCGTCCTCCTGGGCCCGGCACTGTCAGCGTGCGGCTCCCCTTCCCCTCTCAGCACCTTAGCGGCCAGCGGCCCCCTTTAAGGTGCCCCCCTCAAAAGGGACCTGACCACTCACCCAGATGCATCTCGCCGTGGGCTCCGTGGCCCTGTCCAACCTGGAAGGTTCATGCCCGCTGAGGTAACTCGGCGTACCTTAATTTGAGGCCAGAAATTTTAGGCACTCGCAACGGCGGGTCGTGCATATGGGGCATTCCTCCCACCTTCCAAGTCACGCCCTCACATTAGTGGACAAATCGACCTCCCCCAAATCCACGGCCGAAGAGGGAGCTCTACCTATTACACCGACGAGCAACCGGGCCACACTACCTCCAACCAGCACCTCACCTCACCGCGTGTACCTGTCCTCTTGCCTTTCGCCGCTGCTGCTCTCCATCGCGTGCTGCTGCTTGGCCTGCTTCCCGCTCCCGACCGCCCCCCCAAAGTCTTGAGCTGTCCCAGCCATGCGAAACCGTTCCTCGTCCTGCGAACCCCGTTCATGTCCATGATCAAATGAGGCACCGAGAGCCTCGCTGCACCTTGCATCCTTCTTTCCGCTTCGTGGCGTAACCAATGTCGTGGGACCTGCTCAAGCGATTCCTTGAGTCCGACGTCTTCAACTCGAACCCCTTCCTCTCCGTCTCCTATCTCTCGTGAGCTTCCCCCTTCTTTCTCTCTCCGTCTCTCTCCCTTCCGGGCCCTTAGATGCGTGCGCCGCGCTGTCAATTGGCTCCCTGACACATGACGTCGGGCACTTTTTCGCTGACCCCCTTTGATACAGCCGTTACGCCGACCATGTGGGCATCCACTATGTCCTCTGCAACAAGCTGCGACAGTTTCCCTACGAGGATATCGAGTTCTTCCTGCCGCAGCTATGCCACCTTATAATCAGCGTCGACAATGAGTCCATGGCCCTGGAGGAGTTCCTCCTGGACCTGTGCGAGGAGTCAGTGACCGCCGCCTTGTTGGTTCGTCCGGCCTCTCCGCCCTTCCCTCCATTGCGCTGCCACGCGCCCTTGTTGGCCTTGCTAATTGGCCTTCTCCAGACCTTCTGGCTCTTCCAGACGTACCTACACGACCTGTCGTCTAATCCGCAATCCAAGGCCTTCCAGACGTGTCGGAGGGTGTACAACAAGGTCCAGCATATTGTGTTCGGGCTGCCAGATGCCGCGCGGCACGAGAAGATCAAAGAGAACATATTGCCCGTCACGGTACTCGCGAGTTTCGTCCTCGCCAGCGTCGCGGTGCCTCTGGTCCCGCAGTGGGCGGGGCCCCTCGCCGTGGCACAGGCCAGGAAGCCTCAGCCGTCCGACGATCTGATATCCGATTCCCGAGACAGCAACCCCAAGGTGACGCGGTCTCAGACCGTGACGGCCGGGAGCAGCACACGGTCTAAGCGTACGAAAGATGGCGGGCGCATCACGAGTGCCCCGGATCTCGTCATCTCTGGTAGTCTGCCACATCGGTCGACGGAGCCGTCTCCCTCGCGCCAGGGTTCGTCCGGTTCGAGGACGCCCGTTGAGGCCAAGCGGTTGCCGTCCCACCTTGACATGAAGAACGCCGACGCCCGCCTCAGCTCCTCCTCGCTGCCTCTGCCGGAACTGCGATCGCCGAGATTGGCCGTCACCAGGCCCGCGACTCCGGTGTCGGCAGGACTGCCCCCGCGGCCCGGCGACGCGCTCAACAGGAGACACTCTCACCACTTTAAGAGCGGCGCAAGCGCCGCCGAGCTGACACCGCTGCAGAAGACGAGACTCCTACGGCAACATTATTTCAGGTGCGAGACGCAATTCCTGACCGCGCTCGAGGGCATCTCCAACCGTTTGGTCATTGTACCCAAGCCCGCCCGTCTCAGCGCTCTCCGCGCGGAGCTGGCTCTCATTGCGCAGGATCTCCCGGCCGAGGTGGACGTCCCGGTCATCTGCCCCCCGACGCTCGTGGATGGCTCTCCAGCAAAGAGCAGACACCACCGAATCGTGCGCCTGAACCCGACAGAGTCGACAGTGTTGAATAGTGCCGAGAAGGTGCCGTATCTCCTCATGGTTGAGGTGTTGAGGGATGACTTTTCGTTCGATCCGGACACACCAGACAACAAAAGGCTACTGTCTACGCTTCTGACGGATCAAGGCAACAACCGCCGCATATTCGACCTCTCAGACTCGCCGCGGTTACCGATTGTGCCTAAGACGCCCGATCCCGTCATTGACAGCGTGTTTGAGCCCGTATCCGGCGACCTGGGAAGCTCTCCGATGCTCAAGCCCTACGATGAAGAGCCCTCTCAAAGATACCAGGGCAAGCAGGCCCCTCCTGCGAACCCCCAGCGCCTCCCTAGCAGTACAACCATGTCCAGCACGATTTCTGATATGACCACACCTCGAAGCTCGGGCGCGTCTACGTCGAGGTCTAGCAGCCCTCCGGGACCTTTGCGCAAGTTGACGGTACCCGCACGCGGCAACCCTGCGGTAGAGCAGCCCGACTTCTCCGCGCTCGCAACGCATATGCGCACTGCTTCACAGATGTTGGCCCAGCTTGAGGCTACGAGCGGCAAGCGGCCAAAGCATGAAGTACAGGCCATCAGGGCGAAAATCATTGCCAGCATGCAGAGCCTGGAGGAGCAGAGCTTCGAAATGGACGAGCAGGGACCGACATTTGACACGATCATGGCCAAGGCATCCACCGCACAGGCGGCCGCCGCCGCACAAGCTGCTGCTGAGCCTGAGGTGGAGAGCGAATCACCCATTGAGCCGGGAGTAAACGCTGGCGCTGGTCTTGCGAGAATGGAAAATGATATCAAGACTGGTGGTATTCAGAGCAAGGGCGACCGTGACGATCCAAGTGCGGCCGTCTTTGGCGAGGCGTGGCAAGCAAAGAAGGAGCGTATCAGGAAGACCTCGCCTTACGGCTGGATGAAAAACTGGGATCTGGTCAGCGTCATCGTCAAGACGGGAGCCGACTTGCGGCAGGAGGCATTCGCGTGCCAGCTGATTGATGTCTGCCATAAAATCTGGGTTGACGCCAAGGTTAATGTTTGGGTGAAGCTGATGCGGATCCTCGTCACGGGAGAATCCTCGGGCTTGATCGAGACCATCACTAACGGCGTCTCACTTCACTCCATCAAGCGAAGCCTTACCCTGTCAATGGAGGCGGGACCGGGCCAAAAACGACGCTTTGCCACGCTCAGGGATCACTTCCTCAAGGCATTCGGCGCGCCAGACAGCGAGCCGTATAAGGCGGGCGTTGACGCTTTCAAGCGCTCCCTAGCCGCATACAGCATGATTTCATACATCTTGCAGCTGAAGGATAGACATAACGGTAATGTCTTGATTGACAGCGAGGGACACATTGTTCACATCGACTTTGGCTTCATGTTGTCCAACTCGCCGGGTTCTGTCGGCTTCGAAGCGGCGCCTTTCAAGCTGACACAGGAGTACATTGAGGTGCTGGGTGGCATCGGGTCCGATGATTACGAAGACTACAAGAAGCTCTGCAAGCAAGCTTTCCAGGGTGAGTGGCGCAGACTGACTTGTGTTTAAAAACTTTGCTGACCCGTTCAGCTCTGCGGCGGTCTGCGGACAATATCATCGACCTGGTGGCCATGATGGGCCGGGACTCGAAGATGCCCTGCTACTCTGCCGGCGTAGTCCAAGCCACGCACAATCTGCGTCAGCGGTTCCAACTGCAACTGAGTGCGGATGAGGCGGAGCAATTTGTAGAGACCGACTTGATTGGCAAGTCCCTCGGCAGCTACTACACGCGGCTGTAAGTATCTTCCGTCTGCGTCCACACATTTTCATGTGCTAATTCCGCAGCTACGATACGTTCCAATATAGAACGCAGGGCATCTACTAGACGGCTGTGATGATGTGGCTTGATCAGCGACTCGAGCATTGGGACATTGGCATGCATCTAGGCATCTGGGCGGCGTTGCGGTTGAATAGACGACTGACTGGCTGGTAATGACGAGCCGAGGAATGATCTCTCGGTCACATTTGACGAGACAAGGAGGCAGTTTTAGAGGTACAGCCTGCCTCTTGAAGAGATAGGATACCAAATAAGATAACGATATCCAATGTAGAGTTTGTGCATTCGAAGCTGAGTGTCTTGAGGAGAGCTGGCCGAAAGACAGGGACGAGCTCTCGGTCCTCTTGAGCACAGGGTCAGTAGATCAAAGTGGCCTCGGAACGGCAGCCGAGGGTCTGCTTGTGAAGGATACTACATACTTTGGCTATGGGGTATTTGATTCAGTTGACTTGGAAGACAGAGAATGCGACCTTGACGAAGACGAGTAATGGCACGGTCTCATGGTCGAGTTCGCCGGCGAGCAAGCTTCAATAAACCAACGAGGCCTACAACAAACCCCAGGCAACAGCTAGCTCCTCCAGCCGAGGTTCAGGCAAATCGCCTTCTGAGCATTCCCCCACGGAGGCAACAACGGGCCAGGTTCTCGCTCTTTGTCATCTTCCACCCCTCCTCTTCTTCGTCTCCCGCGCCCCTTCTCCGCATTAGCCGATCATGTCCCCCGTCCATCAGAACCGCAGGGAGATCGTCCGAATATCGCGGACACGATGGAACTTGCGTGAGCATTTGACGGGTGTTGCGCCGCGGCTGCCTTGATCAAAGCAACGAAAATCCCCCCAGTTATGGTGCGAGGTGGACGCCCGCAACAGCAGTTCAGAGGCTCAAAAGGGTTGAAAGTGCTGGATTATAATTTAAAGGAAATCTGGAAAACATACATGCCTGCTTACTTTAAAACGAGAACTCGATAGCGGGGCACACAGAGAAGCCAGGGAAGCCGCACATCGTGGAGCTGCCAATGAAAGAAGTGGCGTTTGGTTCGACCCTTTTACCCTACCAGCGCTGGCGAGATGACTGCCGCGTTGAGCAAGGTATCCAATAACTACAATGCGCGATTCGAGAACATGCCAGGGCTACCGCGAGAACTGAGGCCCCGTCGTCGGACGCAACTTCGACTACAAATTCGAACCCCTGAGAATCGAGGCCGGCATCCGGGGTTGGCACAGTCGGCCTGACCCCGACACATCCTGCTAGCCGTTGAATAACTCCCATTTCAGAAGCTCGGGTCCACTCTTCCAAGGTGTCGTAGCTGTCAAATCCATCACGCAGCCTTTCAAGGGCATTCGGCGATACCAGCCAGCGATAACGGCATCCTTCAAACATAATGGTTGTCTCGAATACATCATGTCTCAGATGGCTCTCCCATTTAGTCGGTCTTCTTCAGGGCCGACTTGGGCACTGCATCTTTGTTGGAGATTGTGCTCTTCCCGAGTCGTTCTGCTCTCTCTCCGCTTTCCAGCTTCGACTTGATGTGCAACACGCTCTGGTAAAGAAGAACTGTAATCGAGTCAGCATCATAAGACCCTCATCAGGAGTAGGGGCAACATACGGGCCGGAACAACCACCCAGGGACCGTTGAAACCGACGTAATAGACCCAGAAGTACAGGAACTCGGGCCTGCTGTGAGAAATACCATTGAAGTAGTACTCAGTCAGGCTGGTCGAGTAGTAGAGCACGACGCCGTATAGGTGGCCGACGCACATGATGATGGTGAGCGGGTGGCGGAGTTGGCTTCGACGGGCGATGCTGACGACGATGGCCCAGCATAGGGGACCCCAGACGAACTAGAAGCCGGTCAATTGGTTTTCCCTACAGTAAGTGACGGATCAAACGGACCACAGTGAAGGACTCGACGCAGAGCATGAAGGGGTCGGAGGTCAGGTAGCGAGAATCGGAGAGGGAGTACTCCTTCCAGAGCTGGCCGAAGAGGGTCTGGAGGCTTGCGAGGCGCTCATGGTTGAAGATGAAGTAGCCTGCTGTGCGGGTCAGAGGCAGATCGGCGCTGTATTGAAGGAAGTTGACGGCGTACCCTCGAAGAAGCAGTGCAGGAAACCGCCTGGGCCGATTGTGTTAGCAGTGGCTGACGTAGAGTTGAGGTGGTCGTAACTCACAGAGCGCAAACCAACCCACGGTGAGCTGATCCGCGGCCGTCAGGTTCCGATTGGCTTTTCTAGCCGCTGCCACAGCTGCGGTGACGCTGGTGGCGATGACGCCGCCGAAAAGGAGAAGCAGGATGGCGACGTGGGTCTCGTTGACGGCGTAGTGGGAGAGCGGCGCGGTGAGAGGGTGGTATGGATGCGAGGGGATCGCGACTGAAGCCGTTGATTTGTCCATGTTAACCGATGGCCGATTAATAGCGCCCAGGGACCGATCAGTTTTGCGCAACTGTGTTGAGGCCGGGAAGGCTGCGGTGGTTGTTGATGTGCATGGAGTTGTGCTCCGTTGGGATTCCTAGTTCAACGTGATTGAAGACATAGACGCTATATAGAATCTGTCTCATAGTCACGCAGCATGTTGGGTTACGGTTTTTCTCAAGCGCACCCGCCGTTGTGATGCCCGCTGTAGCACAGGTGAACCCCGCTCGACAGTGAGATCGTCTTAGGGGCTGAGTACCCAAAGCCTCTGGGGTACGCTCGTGATGTTCAAGGAGAGCAATTCTGTTTCGTTTCCCCCGAGTTTGAGCTTGTATGATCTCATAGTTGACAGGACTCGGCCTGTAAATTACATACAAAGTTTCCAAAGTCAGCGTAAGTAAGAGACAGTTGGAAACCACTGCTGAAAGCGCCGAAGCAGCTTACAGGTTGGCCGGGGCCGAATGGGGAAGTCGGACCGCTGATCTTCCGCTGCGGTCAGTCCCGACGCCGCTGCCTACCCGCCAATTGCTACCACCTACCTCACCTCGTGGCATGCTCATCTCCGCCAGGATCATACCGCCCGGGCAAGACTTGCTCCTCAACCCGCAGTCTGCTCGCCACTCCGACTCTGTTTCGACTCGACCCGCAATCTTGTCAACATGGGCGACGTTCCGGTCGAAGATGCTCCCTTTCCCCTGACGGACGTCGACAAGTGGGTCCTCTCACAGACGGACGAAGAGTTCAAGAAGCACGACTGGGAGGAGTTGAAAGAGATCATCAGTGCGTTTACTCGGGCAATTATATTGTTTTTGAGGTGTCTAATCATATGCAGAGACGAATAAGCTGGAGGTCCTGAAGCGAAAGCCCTCCGATCTGCGCCGGTACATGAAGTGGACGGCAGAGACCAAGGCCGAGTACGGCTCCATGACCAAGTACCTCCTCGCCAACCGCCTGCCCAAGACCTGGGGCGAGCCGCCCTTCACCCCCAAGTCGCTCGTTCCCTGGGAGGACCCGTCCGACTACCGAGTCCTCGTCAATGACTGGCCCTATGGACTGGACCCGGAGATCACCCACATCGTGGTCTGGTCGCGCACCATCATCCCGACAGACCCCGAGACGGGCGACATGACGCCCGAGAGCAGACGTATTACCCAGCGATTTGTCGACAGATACTTTGTCGACAGTCTCGGGGAGGGCGGAGCTGACAGAGTGGTCTGGTTCAAGAATTGGGTCGCCCTGCAGAGCGTCCGCGCCCTCGAGCACATTCATGTTCTGGTGCGGGATGTAGACCCGGAGCTCCTTAAGAAGTGGGCTCAGGAGCAGCCGTGGCATAGAGAGAACTAAGAGAACTGAGAGATAGAGTCGATAGAGATAGAAGACAGGATGCCTCATCAGTCAAGTCTCATGGAAAACTGCGCAACACTATGCCGCGCGGCGCTGTCTGCGGTTGGCGGGTGCCGGAGCCTCGTTGTTGGCACCCTGCATCTGAGCCATTCTCTTGCCAGCTCCCAGGAGGCCAACACCAGCGTATGCGCCGTAAGCGGGCACGGCGAGCCACAGCAGCCAGCCCCAGTTGCCAAACAAGACGACGAGAACGACAGAGGCCCAGGTGACCCAGACGACGTCGAACATGTACTCGGTCAGACCAGCGGCAGCAAGATCCTCGCCAGACGCCTTGAGGCTTCCTCCCGCATCGTACTTGGGACGCCCTGCGTTCTCCAAAACGAACTCGCAGATCAGGGCGGGGGCGGACAGCAGGAGGAACCAAAAGAGAGAGCGCGACTTGAACAGGAAGTGGAAGAGGAGGAAGCCGATATTGACGACGGCGGAGCCGATGTGCAAGTTGTTGAGCGCAGCCGCGTTGGATTTGGCACGGTCCTTCTTCGCCTTCTGAGCCATGTCGGCGGTGATGAGGTTGCCGGGGGTGTCTTTTGCTGGTCGGAGGGACGAGGAATGACAAAGGCCGCAAGAACGCGTATGAGGTCGTTTGGTTTGGTTTGGTTTGGGTGATGTTCCAGTGCAGGCAGGGTGGGACCAAAACGAATGGGTGCGTTCCGATGAATAAAGACAGGTTGCGGCCCAGAAGAGTTGAGGCTGAAAGGCGGGAGTGACGAAATTCCACCCAAAGTGTGGCTCACGCGCGGGATCCAATGGCACGGACGGACGGCGAGAAGTGGGGGCCCCGAGTAGGAAGGGTGGAAGGTGGCGGGTGGTTGTCTCTGGCGCAGGGGTAATGGAACGGGGGCGCACTGGCGGGCTACGGTTACTACGGGGGGCTGGCGAGTGACGACAGGGGGCTGGCAGGCTGTGGGAGGCAGGAGAGGCCGCTGACTGGGCGCTTGTTCCTGTTGCTGGGCGAGGTGACGGCGGTCGCTGCGGCATCGCGTGAGCCAATCAGGCCTGCGGCACCACAACACCAGGCGCGCCGCAAGGAGGGAGACGCCGGCGTCAGGTCAACACGGAAGGAGAGCAAATGGAAGCCAGTCAGGGCCAGACGCGGGAACCTGAGAGTGAACACCCGTCGCCATCGCCATCTTAGACATGGACAAGGCCACGGCCCCGAGGTGACACCTTCACGACGACCTGCCCCGTCTCTGCCTTTTTTGCCCCTGCGCCATCCCACGCAAAGTGCGCGACTGACCTGGCCTGACGTCTGTTGACTTAGAGAGCCTTTTCCAGGCTCTCTATCCGTATTTGCAGTTGCCGTTGCTGCGTCTGCCACCGGCTCCGCCCCCCGCCCCTCGCCTTCGTCTGTCTCTCTTTCCACTTCGTTCGTTTCCTTTTTTTTTTCTCTTCTTCTTTTTGGTCCCGTTCGGTGCGCTCTCTTGCGACGTTCTTGCCCGCGTGTTCAAGCTGCACAGTCAGATGGACCGTCCTGTCTTGCGTTGCTGCGAGGAGCCGACAGCGTACCTGCACCACCACTCCGACTGAGTTCGTCCGCTGTGTTTCTCTCAAGCCCCCGGAAACCCAAACAAATCGCGGGACCCACCACGACAACGCCTTTCCTCCCCGACAGGCACGCAACGGCACAATACCCATTGGATCACTTCAAACGACCCAAACGCCGTCGCCGTCGCTATAGCCAGCATTTACGACGCCAATTCGACCTCGCAGGCCATTCATTACGGCTCTTAATTGTTAATGCCTTCAATCAGCCGATAGAAACGCGCCCGCAAATCCATTCTTGCATCTCTTGGCCTGAGGCTCCGCGCCCTCGCCCACCTCGAAATTCACGGACGCAACTTTTGCGCTTGCACGCAAACTCAACATCCAAGCTCGACAGAGCTCAACCACGCTTCCCAACTGTAGCCGCCCGCCCTCTCGGGACGCTGGCCAGGCCGCACGACATCCCAGCCATCCAGCCCGACGACTATTTACCACTTCCGCGCGATCCCATGGCCACAACCTCTTGTCGACGGTAACCCCCTCCACCGACCCGCCTACGCCTTTTCACCACAGCGTGAGAATGGCGCCCACCAGCGCAGCCATCACAGGGCTGCTGCGACAGGTCATATACTACCATGTCGACAACAATGCCTACGACAACGCGCTGTTTTTTGCCGAGAGGCTAAACGCCCAAGACCCGAAATCGAGCGAGTCTGCCTACCTGCTGTCACTATGCCACCTCCGTCTCGGCGATGCAAGGACGGCCTTTGAGGTCAGCAGGCCCTCTGCCTCCCGCGGTACGAACATGGGGGCTGCCTGGGTGTTTGCGCACGCATGCATGAAATTGGAGCGATACAAGGACGGGATCAACGCCCTCGAAAAGGCGCGAGAGAAGTGGATCGGCAAGACGAACCTGGGCAAGCACACAACTTCGACCCGTTCCCTATACCCAGACGAGGCTGCCGTGCTGTGTCTTTTGGGGAAGCTGTACAGAGCCTACGACGACCGGAGAAGAGCGATAGAGTGTTTCGAGAATGCCGTCAGGGTCAACCCGTTCATGTGGGACGCCTTCCAGGCCCTTTGCGACATGGGCGTCAACGTCAGGGTGCCCAACATCTTCCAGGTCACCGACCCTCTGACCCAGTCTTTTGATCAGGAGGCCGGTTCGCTGTCCCAGGAGCCCAAGGAGAGCTCGGCCAATTCGTTCGAGCCCAAAAAGCAACCGTCCCGACCTGTCATGGACTCGTCGGACCCTTTTAACCTTCACCGGTCCTCTACCTACCAGGACATGCCATTCAGCGCGAATGTTTTCGCGGCGGAGGCAGAAGAAAACGACTTCATGTCAAAAATCACGGCCGCGAGATCCAGGTTAGCCCCACCTACATCGTCCAACGGGGACTCGGATCTCATGGAAACACCTACCGGCCCAGTGTCGATGCCAGAGGTTCCGACCATGCGCTCGACCTTTGGCGCAGAACCACCTCAGGCGCCGCCGCGGAGGACGCGGACGGCCCAAGCTGTGGACCCTGGCTTTCTGGAGGCACCTCCCAAGATGAGTTACAGGTTAGGCGCGAAAAGAAGTACTAGGAGCCAGGATAAGGAACAGCAGCCTGTTGAAATGCACTCTGATGGCGCCGGAACCGGAAACTTCCGCACAACGGCACCGTCAGAACGAAAGCGCACAGTATCTGGGCATCCGGTTCAGTCCAGGCAACATTCCGAGGAGGCCAACGCCCCGGCGCAACGTAGAAGCGCGAGGTTGAACATGTTCAACAAACCTTCAATGGCCAAGGTCAACTCCGGTGCTGCTACCATCGGCGCCGCGACGACTCGCGAGTTGAAGAAGGCTAGACCCCAAATTTCTCGGATCATGCGACCTGGATCTAGCGGCTCCAGCGTCGGACGGGTTGTAAGTGGCAACCGCAAACCAATCGAAGACAGCGGGATGGATGTCGACCATGCTGAGACCTCCCGAGTACGGGAACCCCACGCGGTGCACCACGCCGCACCGAAAGCCGCGCCCATAGAGCCGGACAACGTCAAGATCGAGGAGGCTCTGAAGTGGACCCTGGAGTTGCTCAAGAAGTTCGCCTCTGGTTACTACGCACTTAAGCAGTTCCGTTGCCCGGAGGCTCTGCAGATCTACGGCTCCCTGCCCCGCAGTCAACAGGACACGCCTTGGGTCTTGGTGCAGATGGGACGGGCACATCACGAGCAAGGCGCATACAAGGAAGCCGAGAAATTTTTTCGGAAGCTCCGAGTCGTGGCCCCGACGCGGATGGAAGACATGGAAATCTACTCGACCATCCTGTGGCATCTCAAGCGCGAGACAGATCTCTCGTTCCTGGCACACGAGCTGATTGACGCCGACTGGCATTCTCCGCAAGCTTGGTGTGCCCTGGGTAATGCATGGTCTTTGGCCCGAGACCATGAGCAGGCTCTCAGCTGCTTCAAACGAGCTACCCAGCTCAACCCGGCCTTCGCGTATGCCTTCACCCTGCAGGGCCACGAGCACGTGGCCAACGAAGAGTATGAGAAGGCGATGTGTGCCTTCCGCCACGCCATCGCGGCGGACCGACGCCACTACAACGCATACTTTGGCATGGGCGGCGTGTACGAAAAGCTCGGCAACTACGACAAGGCCTACTCCCACTTCCACTCTGCTTCACTCATTAACCCGACCAACGCCGTCCTCATCTGTCGCATAGGAGCGATCCTTGAGAGGCAGAAGCAACTCCTCCCGGCGCTCCAGTATTTCAGTAAGGCTGTGGAGCTCGCGCCCAAGGCTGCTATGGTCAGGTACCGGAAGGCTCGCGCTCTCATGGCTCTTAGGCAGATTGAGGCTGCAGAGAAGGAATTGGTCATGTTGAAGGACATGGCGCCCGACGAGGCCATGGTGCACTTCCTCCTTGGCAAGTTGTACAGGATCATCAACGAGAAACAATTGGCCGTTCGGGCTTTCAGCAACGCCCTTGCTCTGGATCCAAAGGTAAGCGCCGCGAATCTAGCAGTCGTAGCTCCCAGCTAATTGTGTCGACAGGCCAGTCAATCAATCAAGGATGCCATTGAGAGCATCGAGGACGACATGGGAATGGAAGACTCCATGATGACATGAGCACATGCCGTACGACTTCTCCTTGACGCCGCGTCTGTTTTTGCTCTGCCATGACGGAGGATCAGCGATTTATGCATTTTAGGGGTGGTGCGAGGATTGAAGACGAGTCTGGGTACGACGCCACGAGGCAGGTTTGCCAAGTTTGGGTTTAGGCATGGTATAACAGCACGATGACACGGAATCATGTTTATCGGCACGCTGCATGGCATCGGCGTTCAGGAAAGCAAAGCAGGAAGCATATTGGCTTGGAAAGGGCGGGCGGTTTGCCCTCTTGTATATTAGCACCCTTGCATGCGTCACAGACACGGTACATAGTTAGTCATGAGGTAATGCATGGCCTAATCGCAATGGATGTGACGGACGACGTGACCATGGGGCAGACGGAGCTCAGAAGACAATGCAACGAACGCAGTTCAGCTGGACTGGGGCTGACTTGCCAGGCCGGTATTGAGCCATGTCAGACCTCACCCACCTGCCACAAAGGCTTGTGGGAGACTGAACGATTACTGCCCTGCCCAGCAAGACACCCCCAGCCCATCCCTGAACAATGCCACGTGAGATCGGATCAAGCCAGATCACGACCCGCCTACCCTGAGTCGAGCACCCAAGTGACGGTAGACCTCGACGTGGAGAGGACGTTGCGTTCCATGGGGAAATAGTGTAGGCAGTTTGCGACCCCAACGACCCCAACCAGCGCGGCCAACTCCCAGAAGCCCAAAATCGAAAATACGTGATCGGTGGACCCCTTGCATGAACGGAAAAAGGAGCCAATCAAAAATCGGCGCAGCGGCTGTTGGAAGGAACTAAATAGACGGCAGCCAGCGGGAGGACACCTGACGCGTGACGGAGGAGCTCGGACCACTCAGAATTCGCCCACACTTGCTTTGGTCTCTGTTTTTGGAAACCATTGCTGACTACCGCCACCCCTGCTCCTGCGCTTTTTGGTCCAGAGGAAAAAAAATACCGTGCACGGGGCAGACTAGCCCACCACCACCCGTTGCAATTGACAAACAAGGCCCATCCGCGCCTGCTAAAACAGCGCTCCGCAACAGCCAGAAAGTGACTTGCAAAATACGCGGCAGAAAATAGGGACCTTACCGTTTCGCTATTTTTTTTCAAATGACCAAATCGGGACTAGCCTACTGATCCGGGCCTGCCAGCACTGCACCACACAATCAGTAACAGGTCCCCCAGACTTGCTGCACCGCCTTATTTATTCTTCTCCCCCTCGTCCCTCTCTTCCCCATTCCCACTTCTCCTTCTCCCACACCCGGACGTATCCATCACCAACTTCAACCAACGTCATCAACGTCTCGTCTTCAAGACGCGCTTATTTCATCCACTAATAAGCATCCACTTCAAACAACGCCATCAACATGACTGGACGTAAGTACATTTCAGAATCCCTTTTTTTTTTTTTTTTTTCCCTGGCATCCTGTCGGCACTGTCGCGGTGTTGGTGCGCGTCGGAAGGCATCGCAGCGTACCCCGCGATTCAAGACGCGAGGTTCCGGCATGCATCGCCGAATCTGGACGCGTCGGCCTGTCTCACCCGGGCGCGTCAACACCAGACAACACTGTCACGAAAAGTTCATTTGCATCTTGTCGACATATACTAACTCTCCTTCAGGCGGCAAGGGCGGCAAGGGCCTCGGAAAGGGTGGCGCCAAGCGTCACCGCAAGATTTTGCGTGACAACATCCAGGGTATCACCAAGCCCGCTATCCGCCGTCTCGCTCGTCGTGGTGGTGTCAAGCGTATCTCTGCCAGTAAGTTTCACCTGTTTCGCATGTTGTCATCGACCTCCACTAACATGTCACCCCAGTGATCTACGAGGAGACCCGTGGTGTCCTCAAGTCCTTCCTCGAGGGTGTCATCCGTGACGCCGTCACCTACACTGAGCACGCCAAGCGCAAGACCGTCACCTCGCTTGACGTTGTCTACGCTCTCAAGCGCCAGGGCCGCACCCTCTACGGTTTCGGTGGTTAAGCGTGTCGCTGCTCGACACGGCTTCGTCCTGTTTTGGTCACTCTGCATCGTTGGACTACCATACACGGGCGCTGCTTTTGGTGGATGGTTCATTGGTCTTTTTCAACGGTAATGGGATATGGATACATCACGTTGATTTACGGCGTTGGGGATCATACGAGACTCTGGGAATGATAGTACTCTTGGCGTCGATAGGCAGACGCAATTGTCTGAATGGAAACACCACAATGGTGACTTGAACACAACAACCAACTGCCATTTCATTGCGACTCTTGTTGCTCGTGACGCGTGTCTTTGTTTACATCTTTGGGCCCACTATAAGCGAAATGCCGCGTCTCTGGCGGGCTATTCGCAACGGTCCCCGTAGCATGCCCCCATCTATTACAGGTATTTCCTTCCAGCAGCTGCAACCCGCGCTCTGAACACCGGACTCTTGACTTCCATGTTCAAGCTGTAAAACGGACTCATAATCGCCTTGACCCAGTTCTCGTACACTTCCTGAAAGAAATTCTTGATGGCCTCCTCGGTCGCGGGGCTCGTGGGGTTGGCGCCGATAGCCGTGGACGACCGGGACGACGCCGTCGACGAGGGGGCGGAGGGCTGGTGGAGAAGGAGGAACTTGACGTTGCCGGCCGTCACGAAACAGGACACGTAGTTGTTGAAGAACTTGTCGACGATCTTGAGGTACCTGTCGCGATGCGAACGTCAGCCTGCGTCAGGTTGCGCGAGCCCATCTACGGAGATTGGGAGAGATGTACATTTGACCCTGCGCCCACTGCACCTCCTCCACGATGTCCAGACTGCTGTGCAGGATGAACTGGTTCAGGTGGCGGATCTGCTCGTTGAAGCGCGACTGGCCGTCGCCGCCCTGCTTGGACGTGCCGAACTCATACTCGAAGAGGGGGTTGTCCTGCGTGCCGACGATGGCGAAGTAGTACGACATTGTTCACCGCGGCATGGATCTGCCCCCGACGGGATGTCGCGGGGCTTGCGAAATCCGAGGCTCGAGTGGGGGGGGAAGTCTGTTGTCGTGCGCTGGTGATTCGTGATCGTCGGTGAGGGAGGCTGTCTCTGGCGTTTGGGGAGTCTGGATGCTGAGGCTCTACCGGGCCAGAAGAGACATCACCAACGGACGCTTGTCGTGCTTCACCGAGTTCCCGCCCTGGAGCTACCTGGGTACCTGAGGTGCGGCGTGCTGCCAGCACAGGGCCCGCCGGGCGGACGACGGGCGCTGCAGGGCGGTGGGCCCGGACCAGTTCCCAGGTGGTAAGCGTCGGGTGTGCGTGCCTGGGAAATTCCGCGCAACCTTGCCGTGCGGCCAGCCAATCGGGCTCCACTCTGAGCGCGCAGCTCCAAAATTTCCCTGGGAGTCGAACGTTTGCACATTTGAGGCTCCAGAGCTATCAACCCAACACGGCATCGAAAACCCCCTCCCAATTCCGACGACACGACGACGGGTGCCACGGGGACAATCTGAACCGCCTCGTCAATCGAATTGCCCAGGGGACCAGTCGAAACGAAACGAAACGAAACTAAACGAGACCAGCACACCGAGAGGCAAACATGTTCGGGGCCTTCCGCTTCACCTCGCCGCTGTCGGGCGGTCTCCTCTGGAAGATCCCGTGGCGGCTGTCCAAGTTCCAGAAGCGCAGGCACAGGATGCGTCTCCGTGCCGTCGACAGCGTCGTCGCGACGGTGGACGCGGCGCTCGCCAAGCAGGGGCAGACGGTGGCCGCCTTGGAGCGGTGGAAGGCCGAGATGCCCACCGAGGAGGAGATGCTGCCGCGGGACAAGTACACCATGTTCGACCGCAAGGAGAAGAGGTACCGCAAGGGCATTCACAGTACGTCGTGCTTGTATTTTGATTGGGGTTTCTTAACGGATCGTATGGCTGACATTGAGGTGTAGAGCTGCCCAAGTGGACGAGAGTTTCCCAGAGACTGAACCCGCCGGGTTACTAAACTACTACTACGACGACGACGACCGATCGATGAAGGTGTCTGCTCGAGGCAGGAGAGTCAGGCGAGGAGGAGTGGCATGGGCCCGTGGGAGCGCCGGATTGTACGATTATGTACTCTACACACTCGAGAGGGGACGGCTCCCGACGCTGCCATGGGTGGGAGCAATCGAAAAGGGCTTTAGCAGCTCAGTGTACATTACGCATCTGTATGGATTTAGAGGCAACGTCCCGAGCACAACTGCAGACGCTGCGGAGTCACGCAGTGCTCATCAAAAAAGCACAAAAACTCTCTTCATGTCCCAAACCGTGTCAAATTGAGGGTATCGATTCCCAGAGCCTTTCCGTCTACAAAAAGCATGATTCCCGCCGCAAAGAAAAAAGTGATGTGAACCCCTGCTTTTTGTTTCTTCCGTATTCGTTTTTCTCTCTCTTTCTCTCCGGATCTATAAGAAACCTAGCGCCCTTCGTCGTACTCCCCGCCGCGCTCCCTGTCCTGCTGGATCGCACGTCCCAGGCCGCCTCTTCCCTCGTCGTAGTCCTCGCGGTACTCGTCGCGCACCTGGCCGCCGCTCTTGCCACGGCCGTACTGACGTCCCTCCTCGAAGCCCGGGTCCAGGTCGGTCCGGATGACGCGCTCGTCGAGCTTGGTGCCGCCAATGTACTTCATGCAGTCGAGGGCGTCCTGGTGGGTGTAGTACTCGACGAAGCAGAAGCCGCAAGGGGTCTTGTTGAAGCGGTCGAGGCCCATTACCAGGCGCTTGATCTCGCCGCACTTGGAGAAGAGCTCGTAGACCTGCTCCTCGGTCGTGTAGAAGGAGAGGTTACCGACGTAGAGCGTCGTCGCGTCGGCGAGGGGGTCCTCGGGCGGGACCTCGGGCTTGGAGTCTTGGTCTTCGTCGCGGTGATCTGTTCTTCTGCGCTTGTTCTGGGAGGTGCGTGTTAGCTTGGGCGTGATGTACGGTTGCTTGTAGGGGAGGACGGTACCCTGCTGTGGTAGTATGCGCTCGGCCTGTCGAGGCGGTCTACTGTGCTTCTCTCACCGAACCGCATTTTACGTTTTGATTCTGGAGGAATGAAGTGTCGAGGTAATTGATTCGGTCTTGGGCGAGGAGGATGAAAAGATGTGGTGCTGTAGAGGTCGAGGTGAGAGATACTGGATGCGACATAACACCCCGGGCAAGTCGTTCAAGGCTTCCAGGTTCGTCGAAGGTAAGTGGTCTGTGCGTTATCGCTCTCCAGAGCGCCTTCTCACTCTGGTTCTGATTTTGAGCCCAGGCACCTGCAGACATACATTAAGATTAACTCTTTGGTTATTCCTCACAAATTTGAAACTCTGAAACATTCGTTCATGTGTTTCTGCTCTCTAACCACGTGTGAACGTCTTTCAAATTTGATGTCAGAGGAGAGTAAGCCATTCCTCTTCCCTTGAATGGCTCTTCCTCTTCCCAGTTGCACATTGGTTCAGCACCTGCAATCACCCTCCTGGCATCAATATGCATATAAAAACCCTTTTTTCATTTGAAAATCAATTGAATTGATTGTGTGCAGTCGACTTTATTACCTTTTGCACTTCAAAACCTTCAGCCTCCTCCAGTGCAGCACTAACTCTGATTGGTGTAACCTGGCTTACATGCTCAGCAACTTACCTTTAGGCCGGAGCTTGGTGTGGGTCCCCGTTGGCTGCTCGCAGCAACCGCGTTTTTTGCCTGAACAATTCAGCGAGCAGCGTCAAACATCTGCAAAAATATTAATCAACTGCCTCAACGCCCGATTGCCGCCGACCAACTCCGAGATCGCAGACGGCTACAGAGAACTACTACCGAAACTGTTTCCGGGCCACAGCCACGCAATGCCCAAGGTTAAGAGCTACACGGCACCATGGCTGTCCCACGGCCCCGGCCATAGCTTGTTCGCGCCCTCCAGCGAAGCTTCCAAGGCGCTGAGCGCGCCGTCGCCCTACGCCAAGAAGAAGAAGGTCGTCGGTCCGAGGCGGACAATTGCTAGACGGGGCACCGAGGTTTTTGTTGCGGTCGGCAGGGAGTTGCGATGGGGCGACTTGGCCTACCTCAAGGAGAAGTGGTCGAGCAAGCACTCGCACCGCCGGATGGGCAGCCGTGTCAAGCGCGAAGACTCGGCGCAACTCTTCGACGATGCGATTCCCTCCACCGAGGAGGGTGCTACCGCACAGGGGTTCCGGGTAGGTGTTGGACTCAGAGGTTGGGGAGTTACTGCTAACATCATGGCAAAGACGATCAAGACACCCGTCGCCGACGACATTCGACAGCTCGTCATCTCACCTAACAACGACTATCTCGCTATTCTCACGACGCACACCGTCCATATCTGCGTGGTTCCCGACTCTTCACATCTCACGGCCGAGGATACGAGTCCCTTGAGACCAAAGATCTGGACCTTGGGCCCTACCACGCATGTCACCTCCCGATCTCCCGTCGCCAGCGCGGCCTGGCACCCCCTCGGAGTAAAGGGCTCCTGCTTGGTCACGGTCACCTCTGATGCGATAGTCCGGGTGTGGGAGTTGTCCCTGACTGACCGTTGGTCATTCGACTCGCCCACCCTGTCGATCGATTTGAAGAAGCTTGTAGATGGCACAACGCTGGACCAGGACTTTACGGCGTCTACGGCTGCTACGAATGCCAGCTTTTCGCAATACTCGCTCGAGATGCAGGTCGCGTCCGCGTGCTTTGCCGGCCGCGGATCAGGCGGGTGGAGTCCCATGACTCTCTGGGTCGCCATGAGGGAGGGCGACGTCTACGCTCTGTGCCCTCTGCTGCCCCAAAAATGGGCACCGCCTCCGACTCTCATTCCGTCACTGTCTGTTTCCATCGTTTCAAAGGTGGCCGCCCTGGAAGACGATCCAGCCGTGTCCGAGAAGGACAGGCTCTTGGCTCAGCAGCAGTTGGAGTGGATGGGCGATCTGGATAGTCAGGAGCCTCAGGTTCTCGACACGGCACCGGGCGAGCAAGCGGTTGAGGTCTACACGCGTCCCTCTCGGCCGGGTGTCGTGCCAAGACTACAAGGCCCTTTCGAGTTCGATGCCGACCCCGAAAGCGAGGACGTTCTGGACGGCCTGCTGACCGACATCACCGTGATCGGGAAGAAGGTCGACACCGAAGACCTGATGATGGGCGAGGAAGATGACCTTGACTTTGACGACGGTGATCAGGAGGGCCTCTCCCTGTCCGTCGTCTGTTTACTCTCCACGACAGGCCAGGTCCGAGTCTATTTAGACCTGGAAGGCATAGAGGCTCAGTGGTTACCGCCACGCAACAAATCTAGGCTTGGACGTCTGCTATCAGCCGCCGACCCGCCGTCTCTGCTGACGTTTCAATGCATCGACACCATGAGCCCCAAGGAAGTCCACGACGACGCTTGGCCGACCTTCTCGTCGGATGTCATGTCGCGGTACTCGCTATTTGTCACTTCTCACGTCGGCATCACCTTCCTTTCTCTGTCTCCTTGGGTTTTCCGTCTCGAGGGCGAGCTCTCGGGTGAGTCGGAGGCGGGCTCTGACTTCCGGCTCGGCCTCCTGGTCAATGGGCAGAACTCTATTAGGGACAGGCTCTACACCCAGTCCTCCAGCGATGTCACTGTGCCACTTGCGGCGTGCGCCGCCATTCGAGACCCGGATCTCGGGTACTTCCTCTTGTCGGCGACCCCGTATGAGCCGGTCGCTCTGACTTTCGATACACCCGAGGACGACTTTGCGCCCATCCGCCATGAGACGCCGTACGAGGAGAAGCCAGCGACGATGGAGCCGCTGGACTTTTATGAACCTCGTCCAGCTTTCCAGCCGTCCCATGCTTTTGAGCAGCAGTCCGACCTCCCCGAGCTCATCAACAGACTCCGTAGCTCGCGGCACAAGACAATCATCAACCAGGAGATCCGGTTGTCACCAGTGACGCTGCAGATTCTCACAGATGCTCATCGCATCTTGGGCGAAGATACATACCGCCTGGGTACTGCAGTGGCTGAGATTTTCCGTCGCTGCGCCACGCTGCAGGACGAGCTGCGGGATCAGATCAAGAAGGCCAATGAAGTCAAGGAGAAGATTGACAAGATTTCGGGCAACGACAAGGACGGGGAGGGTGAAAGCGACGAAGTCAGGTTCGAGCGGCGCATTTCAGAGGCTCAGGCGCGCCAGAAGCGGTTGAACGAGAGGCTCGAGGGCGTGCGCAAGTACGTCGGCAAGGTGGCCACGCGGGAGCTCAGCGCTAAGGAGAAGGCATTTGTAGAGGAGGTCAAGAGCATGGAGGCCAGCGTGCTGGGATCATCGGAGGACAGCCCGAGAGCGAAGCAACAACGGCAACTGCAGAAACGGTTCGAGGACGTGCAGCGATTACGGGACGAATTGGTCGCGGAAATGGAGCGCACACAAAAGCAGGACGGCAGCGAGCCGTCGGCCTCGCCGTCCAAGGTATCGGAGCTCAAAATTCCGTCCGAAATCCGCAAGGCCAAGCTCCAGCAGGTGATGAGTCTCTTGTCACGGGAGACGGCGCTGGTTGAGGCTGTCACTTCGCGTCTGGAGCGTCTTCAAACATAGCGTGGGGTTGGGTAGATAGGTAGGATGGCAGGATACCAGATGTTTGTTACGTTGAACCTCGTCTCAGATGATGCCCAGAGCGACAATGTTCGTCACATCGCGGTTGAGCCCCGGGAAGCACAGGGCAAGCATTCAGGTCAGGTGCCATCGGTTTGATCCGGGCAAGGCGACGAACCATGTGGTGAGGCATCAGACTGTTGTTTCGTGTGCACAGTCTTACCTGACATGAAGTTGGATTAGGGTGATCTCCTTCTGACTCGAGTAATGATTGTCGTTGAGCCTGGGATTTTCGATTTTGGTGTAATCCGGAACAAGGATGGACCCGGGAGTACACAGCCTTGGATTCAGTCGTCGTCGTTGATTCAATCCACGAAGGATTTGATATCTTTCCTAGTTGGTTGCCGAGCGATCGTCGGCGCCTGCTATCCAATCAATGACAGCCATTCGCCACCACGCCTCATGTGATCTCACTTACCATAGGTCTGTCTGCCCTCAGGCTGGCAGGCAAGCAGGCGTGGCAGGGTACCACCACCCATTTCGAAATGGTGCCCAACGAACATCGAGGGTCTGCAGGATGCAGATGCTGCTGTGTGAGTGCAGCACGGAAGGATTGGAGGACAGCCCGGCATGCATCGTCAAGTGCCGGGTTCTGGTCACATTGATTGAGACGTGGCGGTCGGGCCCGTCTTCCCGCGTGGGCGAAGGTTGCGCATAGCGTCACCTCACGGTGAGCAAAGCCCTGTCCCCCGTTGCTTCTCCCGCTTCCATCTGGCGCGTCGTGCGCCGGTTCCTGACACTTTCTCACCTCGGACCTTGCCTCTCATTGCCCTGCAGCGGCAACAACTTCCTTGCATGGCTGCATAGGGCGGGATCGGTCAAGGCTGTGTTAGCAGGCATACCCCTCGTATGTATCGCTCAGCGTTGGCTGTACATCAGACGGTCTCGAGCATCGTCGAACTTCAGCCTTTTCGTTTTTGTGGTTTCGCCGTCCTTGCTAATGACCAGCCACGGTTGCCCGCTCGCACTCTCGCAACCTGAGCGCGCACTTCGTCAACGCGAGGATGTCTCAGTTAGGCACCGTAAGCTTGCCTATTTGGGGCTGCGATTGTTGCTGCTCTGCCAGTGCAGTACGACCTCAGGATGACGACAGAGAGTGACTCAGGACGCTGCTGTGGCCGAAAGGGGTTGCATGAAGACACGGAGACGAACTGGATATGCTTTCGAATCGAACCAGAGGTCCGAAAACTGCCACGACGCGAAATTGGGCCGCGTTCGGGCTGCTCTGCTGCATCGAGGGGTTGTGAGTGAGGAATTTTTGCCCATTTCTTCGCCCGGCGTTACTCGTGCCAGTCGGGCAGAGACGACTGGCCTTCTTATATGCTCAATACGATACCGGTCAGTTATCTCCCAGCATATGCGGCTCACAAAAGTGTGAATTCCTACGAATGCACGCGCGCTTGAGCCATCGGGTGCGGGAGACGAGATATGTGTGAGACCAAACAAGTAAAAATACCTTGCAATCGCCTGCAGCAAATACAGCAAAACCCGGCAAGCACTGGATGTATCTGATTGGACCTGATATATAGGTTTCTTTTTCGTTTTCAGCCCTCCTCCCCCCTTACAATGATTCGCTAGATCTCTTGCATCCACACAATCGAAGAGCCTTCTTTTTTTCCAAATTTTCCCTTGCGCTCTGTCTATTTGTTTCGATGTACACCATCCTAACATTGCAGGCCCGAAGACGGGATGACGAGTATCCAAGCGGGCTGAATTCCCTGTCCATCACCCAGCTCCGGTAACCGCATGCCTTTCTGGTCAGACACGTTCCACCACGTCCGCTTCACTTTGCTTCCTGCCCTTGCACCACCTTCCATGGGCTTGTTGCCAGCCGCAATCATGCAGCCAACGGGCTTCCGTGCCTGCCACCACGGGATAGGATGAAGGGCCGGAATGTTTGCCCTTGCTCTCATCCATGTCTTGGTTGTATAAGAGCTTGACACCCTCAACACCCTTACGAGTTTCTCCCTTGACCAAGCTCTACACTCAAGTCTTTTTATATGATAGTGCTTTTGAAGGTCACTGAAGCCGTATCACCGTCACGTCGTCCCATACCGACTATGGCCCCCAACCCACTATGCCTTCCCTGGCGAGAGCAGATTATGGGTAAGCCTTTGCCTGAGGCCTTGTGGCTCGTACTAACATCAGGCAGACAACCTCCGCCTGATCTCTGGCCGAAGCGCTTTCATCGACATTTACACGTCTCGCCACCCCAACAAGTCCTACACTATCTACGCCGTCAAGGTCCACAAGGGGAAACGCCAGGAGATTCTCTCAGCCACTGGACGCGACCTGGAAGACGCCTACGAGACGCTCCACACCAAGTCCGCCCAGGAGGTTCATCAGTTTGTTGAGCTCAACGGCTTCGGCTTCCCTCGCGGTTTGAAAACGGGCTACGACTCCGACAGCTCTTCTGGCAGCGAAGCTTCCACGCTGGATGCCTCTGAGGTGCTTTCCCTATCTGCTGTCTCCTCTGACAGTGACGACGACGATGTCGTCTCTACCAGGGACAAGAAGACCAAGTCCCGCCGCAAGGGAAAGAAGAAGTCCACCAGGCGCTCGAAGCACGACTCCTCCTCCTCTGAGGACAGCTCCTCTGAAGTCGATACCACCCCTCGAAGACGCCACGCCGTCCCTGTCGGACGCCCATCCTACATCCCTGCGCCCCCTATCACAGGTTCTCAACCTCCCCCTCCCCCACCAGGCTGGAGAGGGCCCCCGGCGCGCGTCTACCCCCGTCCCGCTGGTGGACCTCCTCCACCCTTGCCTCCCCCGGGCCGGTTCCAGCCAGGAATGCGCCCACCCCATGGCATTGCGCCCCCGGCAGGCGTACCGCTCCAGGGCACCGTCTCCGTACCTCCACCCCCGGCGTTGCCCACAAAACCCGTCCGCCTCGTCATTAAGTGGGCGGGTCATGGCGAGAAGAAGATCGTCGAGCACTGCCAGCCCTCGCACCGCGGCCTGCAGCGTACGGCCCTTGCCCACGTCCGCGCGAACTGGCAATCCTTTGAGAATGTCATCCCCCAGGAGATGACTCCCGGGCGGCTCTGGGGGCTGGGAGCCAAGGTGAGGCGCGTGGCATTCGGCAAAGACATGTACGCCATCTCTGCGGCCGCCGGAGACGACTTGGGCATGTACTTCAAGGCAGATGACATTCCGAAGTTTGAGATTGAGGTCGACCACGATGGAAGCGTCGCGCCTCCGCCCCCGCCGCCACCGCCGGCGCACCCTCATCCTCAACAGTAGCCCGCCAGAGTCCCGGCGGTGGTGTGAGGGGTGGTGTGACGGTCTGGGGGTCATTCTCGGAATCGCTGGATACGGCTTGCAGACACGGCTGACGCGGGATTCTCGGTCTGCTTGAATCACCCAGTCGTTCCGATCAAGCCATGCTACGAGATCCGAAAGCCCTGCCAGGACCGTTGACACTCACTTCGAACCATCTACCGCCGCCTAAATCCTCGCCCATCGGGCTCTGGCCGAAAAGGGGCTCACGGGGGAGGGAGTCGGTTAAAAGTGCCAATCTTTTTACCAACACCCTCCCACTTGGCTTCTTCTATCATGTCAAAAATCTATGTTAAAAATCTATGACCACGCATAAACTGTGTGATTTCCTTAGGTCTTCTTCATGGGTGTCTACTACATGGGCTTGGGTCGCTAAAGTGCGGGTTGCATGGGACAAGGTGTTAGGACAGAGTACAATCGTTTCTTTCGATTTTGTCGGTGTTGGTGTCAAGTTGCAAGCGGGTTGTTTCTTGGCCATATTGTGGCGTTGGATATCTGAATGGAGGGCGAAAATGTGATTGGGTTTAGGTAGATTGTCGTATTCATTCAATCCATCTTATCTGTCTTCTTGTCTTTGTCGTTCGTATTCTTCAGCGTGCAGGGTGGCCAGAGCCATAACAGGAGACGTCTGGACCTCATGTTACCCATTGGCCAATTGATTGCCTGCCAAGTCGTATCACACCGCAATTTCCACTCGACAAACAAGGCGTCCGGGGCGGGGGTCAGGTCTGAGGCTTCTGGACCCCCACTCGTCCGCCTCGTTTTTGGTGGTTTGCCAGAAGGCTGCCACTTGGGGGCATTTGAGGGATGCGACAGATGACCGAGTGGCGGGACAATGCTGCATTATTGGGTCCAGTGTCTCGGTACCAATGTACGGGACGCGGTGACACGGAGGACGACAAACCCCTGGTTTTCGGTGTGATCGGACGGCTTGGAAGGAGGCTGCGGCTGGAAAGATTATTCTCCCCCAACGGCCTCCGGGCGGTAAGCTGACAGCTTTACGCCCTGGTGGATTGCGGCAGGTTGAGGAGTAGCCAGCAATTGAGGGTCGTTCGGTAGGTACGTTGGGGGCAATTATTTGCGCGATGCAACGTGTGGTCTCGTGATGGCGGGAGAAGCAGTGAGGCCTGAGCAGGGCAACAAGCGAGATAAGTCGGGCGGAGGGCCAACGCAGCTGAGAAATAAAATCATTCTCGTGCTTTGATTGGCCTGCTGGGGGCAAGAAAAAGGCTCTCAACACCTCAGTCCGGGTCTCTTGGCCAAGATCTTTTCTGGCAAGAGTGATGATCGTTCTTTTGCAGTTGGACCAACTGACCTGACCGCCTTGCCCCCAAAACCTCGAACCCATGCTGCCTTGATTCAAAGCGCAATTTGATATCTTCGATGAAAGCCTCAGTAAGATGCTCTGGTTCCATGCGTCCCGAAAACTATAGCGCTAGATTTCTCGGGGTTTCTGCGTCACGTCTGTGATAACTTCTTCCCGCCATCATTGTAAGGTAGAACACGGGCTGTACAATCTTCAAAAAGACGTGTGTGTAATCAGCACCCCTTGTCAGATACGCCCTCATATCTGGTGTGGTATCTTGGCCAAACTCGCTTATCAGAAATTATCAAGGATGTAACCGGAGCATGAGGACCGGGCTGGCTCGAGGCCGAATTGACCTAAGCTTGGTGTTATTAGCGTCCAGTAGGCGCTGCTCGAAAACGTCAAGGGCCTAGGAGAGGAGACGCCATGTTTCGTTCGCGTTTTCTTGAGGTGCCGTACCTTGCTTCGTCTGTTAGCTTTGGAGGTTAGGGGTCCACTGCAAGCGCGTGAGTGCGAAGACATCTCTACGCAGCTATTCGCATCAAACTACAGCAAAGTGTTCTCCATGCTGAGCTTGAATGAGCAAAACGTTCAAGCTTTGAAAATAGCCTCAGGGAAGTTCAGTCAAATAAAACTGTCGTCGCTGGATGGCACACCAGACATTATTCAAGCTTCCAGCTCAACTCAGGAGGGGATTTTGAAGTTAGGGTCACATCAAATGATGAAGGTCTGGCAGGACGAAAGAGAGCCCCACTATGAAGCTTCTGACCCGAAATGTCCAGAGCGACAGATCAGAAACACCCAGTCGAGGTAGAATCGGGTTGGAAGCATCGTGATCGGTACGTACCTGCAACTTGTGTCCACCTTGACGCGGCAGTCCCTTAAAATGTGGAGACTCCGAGGTGAACAGAGCCAGCATTTCCACGATCGCCGATTGGCCAGAAATCCCTGTTGTGGAGACCCAAGCTAACGCGCCCCTCTTCTGGCCCCTATCGCGACGCCTATCAAAGTGGTGACGGAGGCTTTCGTTTTTTTCAACGCCCCTTCTCTTCTCTGCCAGCTCCATCGACCTCGACGTCTCGCTTTCGACACCGCAGAAGTCGCCACACAACCAAAGGCCATGTCCCACGACCATCCGATCACAAACACCGCATAATCTGTCGTGGTGTGTAACGCGACCGGCCTAAATGATGGTCGGATCCGCAAACCACCTCCTGAGGGGCTCAACTGCGAACTTCATCCGCATCGCTAGACATCATGCCTTTCGTCGCCTCGCATGGCGCTCCCATGTCCGATGGCAGTCTGTTGCCGCCTCCACCGCCACTGCTTCATCAGACAAAGACACAGATGAGAGACCAGGAAGCTTAGCGGGTACGAGCATCCGGCCGCCTCGCCGTCCGTTCACGTACTAACGTTCACAGTCTCTTCGGAGCAGCGCTTCAACGATATCGGCGTCCAGCACCTCAGCGCCCATGTATATAATCAAATATTCCCTGAAGGCAACACACCGCCGCCAAAAGAGCTCGTAGATCTCTCCAAAGATCATCTGCGCCGACACGAACTGCTCGGCAAGAACACCGATAATAGCGATCCCATCGCATTCGATCTTCCCGACCTCCAGGGCCGAACCATGGACGAGCACTTCTACAAACTTGCGGTCGACTCTGCAGAGCCTTATCTGTCCCTGTCTAAAAAGTTTGCGCGCGCGAGTACGCCCCCGAAACCGCGGAAATGGGTGCGCCGGAGTGGATGGACCAAGTACTACCCCGATGGCAGGACGGAAGAGGTGGACGTGCCCGACGAGTCTATGCTCTGTTTTGATACCGAGGTCATGTGGAAGGAGAGTTCTTTCGCAGTAATGGCTTGCGCCTCGAGTCCGACGGCTTGGTACGCGTGGCTGTCCCCATGGCTTCTGGGCGAATCAGAATCCGACCGTCACCTTATTCCACTCGGCGACCCTACGAAAGAGCGCGTCATTGTGGGACATAACGTTGGATATGATCGCGCAAGGATATTGGAGGAGTACGACGCGAAGCAGACCCGGAATTCTTTCTTGGACACCATGTCGCTTCACGTGGCAGTCAACGGAATGTGCTCACAGCAACGACCGACATGGATGAAGCACAAGAAGAGCCGAGAACTACGAGAGAAAATTGCGAGCCAAACCGACGATGTGCAACTTGCGGAACTGCTCGACCAGGGCGCACGGCAAGAAGAGGCGGAGCTGTGGGTTGAGCGAAGCTCAGTCAACTCATTGAGAGACGTTGCCAAGTTCCATCTGGACGTCACCATTGACAAGGCTGTCCGAAACGATATGGGAACACTCGATCGTGAGGGAGTTCTGGGAAAATTGGACAGCTTGCTCGACTACTGCGCAGCAGATGTCGCCATCACCCACCGCGTGTACCAAATTGTGTTTCCGAACTTCTTGGACACATGCCCCCATCCCGTCAGCTTTGCGGCGCTGAGGCATTTGGCGTCTGTCATTTTGCCTGTCAATAAGACCTGGGATGCTTACATCGCCAACGCCGAGGCCACTTACCGCGAGCTCTCCGATGCAGTACAGGAACGTTTAATTGGACTCACCGAGAGAGCGCTTGCAATCAAGGACGACCAGGAGCAATGGGGCAACGATCCGTGGATGAAACAGTTGGATTGGTCCGGTCAAGAAATCAAGATGGTCAAGGGCAAGAAGAAGAACGATCCTCCCCGACCAGCGGCGAGGCAAAAGAAGCCCGGCATGCCCCAGTGGTACAAGGACCTGTTCCCGAAGAACGACTCCCCGATTGCTCTGACTGTGCGAACCCGAATCGCACCGTTACTGTTAAAGATGTCGTGGGATAATCATCCGTTGTTCTGGTCGGACAAATACGGTTGGACGTTTCGTGTAGAGAGGGGCGAAAAAGCTGGATACGAGAAGAAGCAAATGGTTGCATGCGACTTCACGGACTCAGAAAAGGATGTAGCACTGCGGAACGATAACGGTGTCTTCTTCAAGCTACCGCACAAGGATGGCCCCCTGGCGAGATGCGTCAACCCGCTCGCCAAGAGCTACCTGACATACTTCGAGAACGGCACGTTGTCATCCCAGTACCCGTACGCCAAGCAAGCCCTGGAGATGAATGCGTCTTGCTCGTACTGGATCAGTGCTCGCGATCGCATCATGTCCCAAATGGTTGTCTATGAAGACGATCTTCCTGGCAACATGAACTCCAAAGGAGTCAAAAAAACCAAAGAAGGGAGGAAACCCAAGGCGGTCAGCAAAGCCCCTGAAGATGTTCAGGGCTACATTCTACCTCAGGTCATCCCGATGGGCACGATCACGAGAAGAGCGGTGGAGAACACATGGCTCACAGCGAGCAACGCGAAAAAGAACAGAGTTGGATCGGAGCTCAAGGCCATGGTTAAGGCACCCCCAGGGTACAGCTTTGTCGGCGCCGACGTAGACTCAGAGGAGCTGTGGATCGCAAGCTTGGTCGGAGATGCAACCTTCAAGCTTCACGGCGGCAATGCTATCGGGTTTATGACCCTCGAAGGCACGAAGGCTGCCGGCACGGATCTTCACTCACGGACGGCAAGCATTCTGGGTATCACGAGAAACGATGCGAAGGTCTTCAATTACGGCCGCATCTACGGTGCTGGGTTGAAGTTTGCTGGCCAGCTGCTGAGACAATTCAACCCCAACTTATCTGAAAGAGAGACGAACGAGACTGCATCTCGCCTCTATGCCACCACAAAGGGTACCAAGACAACCAGATCGGCGTTGAGTAAGAGGCCATTCTGGCGTGGAGGAACCGAGTCATTCGTGTTCAACAAGCTCGAAGAATTCGCCGCGCAGGAAAGGCCCCGGACATTCGTCCTCGGCGCGGGCATTACGGAGGCATTGATGCGCCGGTACATCAACCAGAACGGCTACCTTACATCACGCATCAACTGGGCCATCCAATCTTCCGGTGTCGACTACCTCCATCTCCTCATTGTGAGCATGGATTACCTGACGCGTCGCTTCAACATCGAAGCCCGTCTCGCCATCACCGTCCACGACGAGATCCGGTACCTTGTCAAGGACCACGACAAGTATCGAGCTGCCATGGCACTACAGGTCGCGAACCTGTGGACCAGAGCCATGTTTGCTCAGCAGGTGGGCATCAACGACTTGCCCCAATCATGCGCCTACTTCTCCGCCATCGACATCGATCACGTCCTCCGGAAGGAGGTTGATATGGACTGTGTGACTCCGAGCCACAAGGACCCCATAGCTCCCGGCGAAAGTCTTGATATCGCCGCTCTTCTCGCCAAGGGAGCTGAAGCCCGTCTTGACCCCACCATCGTGCCGGAGCCATCGCGCGCCCCAAAGCTTGACAACATCGAGTACACACCACGCACGCCGGTCATGGAGACGCTCGAGGACGCAACCAATGACCCGTACTTCCTCAAAGCGCAGATCGTTAGCACCGAGATGGAGTTGCGTGACGTGCTGAACGAGAGAAAAGCGGCGCTCAAGCCGCTGGAGCCGAAGCCGCGCACTATCAAGGCGAAGGAGCCCAAGGTCATGAGAGAGGCTTACCACAACGTTGCCCACTTGAAACCTGTGCCTCCCATGACGGTGGCGGCAGCGCTCAACAACAACAGCAAATTTGCCAACTTCCAGGGCAAGACCCAGTGGCATTGGCAGAAGAACAAGGGCGCGGGTCGGTCTGGGCCCAGCTCGCGCATCTAGTGTAAGAGAAGGAGAATCTCTGTATTATTTACCATCGCCTTGACGGCACTTTCATTTTACGTGTATTATCCGCTCTGGTGGCTTTGAAAAGTTGGTAAAGGGGGTTGGCAGGTTCGAACTAGCGGTGTTGGCTGTCGGCATTTTGGATCAGGCGTTGACGCATTTGAAGGGGCTTGGCAGGGACTTGACTGCCAGTGTATTCATGTACATGAATGTAATATCATTGTATCAAGCGTGCTCCATTGAGGGTGTCACGATAACTTCATCTCAGAAATCCTTTCTTGGAGTCTAACTGAGCTTTGTAAGGACATGACAGTCCACAACAACACTATCGATGTCTCGTCAATGTGAGTGCGTCTGTGTATTGTGAGAAACTATCATTCAAGAAATCTTGACTGTTTTCTCCAGGATGTTGCCTCCCACATCTAGCCTCGCTACAAGGCAACCGAGACAAGCTGCTCCTCTCTACTGCTACATGTGTATGCTATTAGGGCAAGGAATATCGGGGACACGATCATGCGCGAAGTCCTACTGCATCAGCTGTTGCCAGGATGGCATCTGCATACGCCTCCCTATCGCCGATCATGTCCTGGAGCAGTAGGCCGTCATCTGCAGTCGGCGGTATACCTCAACCCGTGTTGTCTTCCAGCAGGATCCTTTGACGTTGGCGCTGTTGTCGAGACACAAGTCTACCAAAACGGGCAGAGAGCCGCCTGCCTAGATCGACAAATCTTCGGTCGGGATGGCAGGTTCTCTGGTCGGGCTTGCAAACGTTCTCTCGCGTTGCAAGCATTGCCCATGCACCACCAGCCTTGGGCATCTTTCGCTCCTATCCACGAAAGATCTGCATGTGTATTGTTTGAACGATTCGGTCGCGATCGTCGCCAGCATCTCCGCCTTTTCGCGAACCCGATCAACACAACTCATCAGCCAAACCAATGATTTATTTACCAGGTCAGACCCTGAAAATCGGGCAGTCTCCCGAGTAACCCGATGCAGACGGCGTATTTTCAGTCACAAAATCCTCACCTGAAGAAGAAAAATACGTGTCAATGAGGGCAGCAGGATGATCGTTTTCCCTCAACAGTTATTTGTTTTCCCTTCCCTTGCAGGCTCCCCCCCTCTCTCTCCATAGGCGTCGAAGACGCCATCTAGTGCTGTTTCCTCCACAATCGAGAAACAGATCCACCGCTTTCTGGTAGTCATGACCGCATCTCATCGCGCATCCGCCTTCTTGTGTACGGAGTTGCGTTGTACATCAAGTGCTTTTTCCACGGGGTCGAACCTCAACCGGCACATCAAGTCGAAGCATCGCCAGAAAGCTCGAATGCCTTGCGGTGCAGCAGAACTCAGCATTCGTCGAACAACAAACGACATGAGAGGAAGTGTATTCTTTGCAACAGACTGAAGAGTCGGAGGCAAATGGTGACCACTAGTTTATTGGACCTATCGATCAATCCTCAGCCTCAGAGCGGCCTCACCGCAGGCTACGGACCGCACCTTCTCACCCAGTGTCACGTACCTGGGCCTTCAGGACGCGATCCTTTGTGACACCATGTTTTACGAGGACGTTGAAATATTTAAGAAGTCCCTTTTTTATATCAAACACGACTCATGGGACGGTTTTCTTGAGTTTGAAGGACAGAACCTGTTGTAAGTCACTTGGAGCATGATATCATTTGAAGTGTGTCTAACCGATCTATCCACAGATGAGTTTGAATTTGCAATCATAGGAAACCACAGCGACAAGTAATTGAGAACAATCAAGTGAGTGGAATTGTTGCCGTTGAGGTTCACTCAATCACTCATTCGCTCGTACTCATGCACTCATAGTCAATCAAGTACTTGCTGCAAGATGTCCAGAAGCAGTCAGTCACTGGCAACAGCAATTTTCAAGTTTCTATTATGTTATAATTCATCGGCAACATAATGCCAATGGGACTAAGCCAGGCTTAAGTGGTCGCGCTTCGGGGACCGTCGGGTGAGAGCGGCCGGTACCGGTTCGGACGAGGGTGGGGCCCGGCCCGGGCGGGGTTCTAAGCGGGACCAAACCCGGCACACGGACTACCAAAAACTACCGTCCTCTAGCACATCCTCTCCCTTCAGTGTAAGAGATCAAGGACCACAACCCTCGAGTCACCTTATTCAGATTGAACAACCCGGACGCGAGTTATTTACTTTAATTACACAAGGAGGCATCTCCGGCCATCAGTTTATCTGCACGTACGGGTAGGAGGCGTAATCTGTAGGACTTCACCGGCACTGAAAATTTGGACCAACTTGCTCGAAAGTACTTACATACAGACAATTGTCTCAGTAAGGGCGGAAATTGCAGAACGTTTCTCAAATGAGGTATTTCATAGTGTACAAGTAGGTACCTCACACAAAGCTGTTACCTAAGCGAGGGTGTCCGCTTATGCATTCGTGCATGTCAGACACTAGTGGCCAGTTACGCTCAATAATTACCGGAGATATCCATTCCAATATGAGGCTTCAGACATATGATTCTCAGAGCAGGCGTTTTAAGGCCAGAGTCAGGTCAGGAGCTGTGCCGACTAGACTTGAATTGCAAGCCCACCGCCACCGGGAACACGCCGGCATAATACTAGTTGCCGCTCCAGCCGTGCGTTGTCTGAAGTTTTACATTGAGGTTCAATTAGGCTCGCATCTCACACAAGGATGGTGCATGATCGCGATGGGGATCGGTGCGAACATGCCTTTTGAGTTTCGGAGACGAACCAGTGCGGGGTCTCTGGCATCAGCCATCCCGCTTTAGTGCATCCGGTCTCCCGGCACCCGTTCCCATCACCACCCGGCACTTGTCAGCTGTCGGAATGTCTCGTTCGTCGTCGAAGGGGCCGACGTAGCTGCGGCCTTGGCCGAACCTTGATGTACCAATGTAATGAACCACTCAGGTCTCGCAATTTCGCCCGGTGCTGGCCCCAGCCTTGGTTTATCTTCCTGGTGAGCCCTGCCGATATATCTCACATTTTCCCACTGTGTTCATCATGCTGGCTGGCTTCTCAAGAAGACACATTCTGATGATCAATGATAATTTACTTGTCGACCGGATTGGCCCCCGAAGCCTCACCAAGATCTGCGCTATTGACCCACCTTCTCAGACTTGGGCGCTTTACTGCTGGAAAATTTGAGGATATGAGGTTTGATTAAGATACGTGGTGACAAGCACGTGGCCCGGTGAAGAAATCAATTCACTGGATATCTCTAGAGCATGAGGGTAATATATATATAGCTGTGAATTAGGTAGAAAAGCCTACATTAAAAACAGAACCCTCTTTTTCTAGAGAAAATAAACTGACGATGTGGCAATGCAGAGAAGATGATGTTCCCCCTTAAAGATATTGGTCTTTGTTAAGCAACAGGAAAAAGTAGACGAAAAGTTTAACATTATCATCTACTATTGTTTTGTGATTTTATTGAAAGGCCAAAGATAGAGGCTCTGTGTTTCGGCTGTTTAGATGCAGCGAAACTCCACAGCATGAGCGCAGATAAATCGCGAGAGATTCCCAGGGGCGTAGAGTTATTGAGGGTGGCCTGCTTTCTGCAACAGGTGTCAGAGCTGAATTGCAAAAAGAAAGCATGCTTAAATTTCCAGGGCATTTGCAATACGAGGTATGGGCTGACAAGGGTACTTTCGACAGCTGTGCCGCAAACGTCCCGTCATCGTGAAATAGGTGTTAGAATCTGGCTACCAGGCGGTGTGGCGGCAATCAGGATCATCATTCTATCCTCGCACGAGCAGTTGACAGATTCTGAGGGCTGAATCCTGGGCAAGCACGCAATCAACGGTGTGAGCCGACGGCTCCCGGTGCCTGGCCTGGGGGCACGCCTGAAAGTGGAGCGTCCGAAATGAAATGGGCTTGACGGTCGCCAGTGAGCCGTGCATGATGTAGATGGGATCTGTGGTGTACGGCCTCAGATCATGACAGGTACGCAGGGTAGCTCGAACCCATGGCTAGCACTCATCTCTGGTTCCGTAACGCTGGCCGAAGATGCGTGTTGGACGACTTCGGTTGGGTTCCATCGTCCCCTGCAGGCCTAGGTGCGCGTGTCGAATCTATCAGTCAACCTCCCTTTTTTTCGTCGATACCATCAAGTGCGGTTCTGAATGACAGCCCAGCCCATACACGTGGCAACCCTCCAAGCTGGCTAGTCGCAACCTTGTTTGGTCCCACGGCAATGCAGATTACCGGGCATGGCGTGTTGCCGCGACCCATCGCGATGAAAGGACAGCCGCCGTCCAGCAAACTGATTGGCACAGTTACGGCGGGTCTCTCGCCTTACTTTCGCACCGACGGGCTGACGGGGCGATTCCAGCTCCCCCGGAGGAGGTTGTGAGCTGCGTCTGAGTTGAATCTCAAGTGGTGCACTTACCGTCGAAATCGATTCGAGAGTCCGGGCCCCATGATCGTTGGTTTCCAGACACAGACGCGTCAGAATAGGAAAGATGACTTTGCTTACCTGGACGCCCATGATGATGTGAGGGTTTGCTGATGCAACAAAGGGGCGAATGGTGATGACAACTGGGAAATGAGGAGAATGATGTGGGTTATCCTCAGCAGGGGGGCCCTGTCTGCTGCTGCCCGGAACAGACTCCCGCGAGGACAGATGGGAGTGTGAACCGCAACGGCGGCGCCATAAAATCGCCCCATCGACAAGGGACCCTGGCGAGCGTTGCTGTCCCCGTTGCCTGTCAAGCCTCGACTTTCCCAGGCTGCCACAGTCCCTCACCGTTGACAGACATCCCTTGCGCTTGCCGGCAATATGTCTTGGCTGCCAAGGGTATTTTCTTCTGCGACAAGTCCTTCACGCGCGAAAGCGTGAAGCACTGTCTGGATGCCGAAACACCCGTCTACGTTAGGTTCGTTCGATAACGAGAGGCCAGCTCGCACCTGGAACTTGGCTCGCCATGAGTCATGACATTCTTCCTGTCAACAAAAGCCTTCCGGGAGGCAGAATCCTGGGCTTAGACAATACCGTGGACCGGGGTATTCCGTGCGCCAGATTCACGACCCAACTGAGCAGTTTGGACGGAACAGAGCAACCTTTGGCGATATGCTACTACATTCGACAGCTATTCTGTTGATTGATACTATACCTCCAAGGGCTACGTTTCTTCTACAATTCGTTAATGTGGAAAGTTTGAGTTGTCGACTAAGCATCCCCAGGAATACCAACGGAGCCACGATCCTCTAGACCAGACTATGTGTGAGCGTGTGGCAGTGAGAACACGATGAGTACACGTAACATCCACACGAACACCAACCCTGGCCGTCCTCAACAGGCGCCTACGGAACCTACCCATGTCAACGTCAGTCATCCTCCTGCATGGAATTACCTACTGGGCCACGCCCGTTGATCAAGGTGGTTGGTGTGGTTACTTCGGAGGCCCAGCTCAGATGGAACTTGGCGAGGAGCAACTCATGCTGCCGCCGTTAGAATGCCGGTGCAAGGATGTGTGCGCCTCCCCATGACGGCCTTGGAGAAAGAAATCAGAGGAATTCCTCAACGGCTGGAAATGATGAGCTCCGAGGCCCGTCACTTACGACATGGCAACGGGGCCTCTAGGTTCGACGCGCTTGATCCCCCAGGTTTCCACAACCGATGGAGACAAGATATAAAGCATCGCTTCCGCCGTGATGCAATGAGTTTAATGGCAGTCACTATCAAGGACTACTCAACCGTCTTCTCTCGGTAACCGCCTCAATTCCGACTCCGCAATCATCCTCAAAGCCACTCCATTTCCACGATCCCCTTACCCTCGACGTCTACATGGCCAGAGTCAACACTCGTCGGCGTACATCCAGACCGAACTCTCGTCGACGTAGATGCCCCCGACCTGATTGCCCGTGGAAGCCTGGCTCTGATGGCATGACTACTCGAGTTCATATCTGGAACAGACACGGGGGCGCAAAACCCCTTCCGTGTCGCGTGATACCCGAGCCACAAGACGGCTGGATGCAAGACCACATGGTGACTTGCAACAGCTGCCGAAGCAACCTCATCGTCCCAGATGACAATGAAGCCCCGTCGGAGGACGAGCCGGCGCAGAGCAATGCAGAGGAAGCCAACGAGACCAACCCTAGCACCCCTGAAAACGACAACGATGTGAGCATTGCGGTCGAGGCTGGTCACGACGTCAACTACATCTTCAACAACCTTACGGTCCAGGGAAACATTCTCTTTGCGCCGAACATGAGCATGCCTCCGGCCTTGAACCATGGCAACGTCGCAAACTAGTCGAAGAAAAACATCAACAAGGGTCCTTTGAGGGGCCGAAAACAGACGGACACGAAACATATGACGAGGAACACATTAGATCGGATAATAAGAATTGGAAGAGGATAATCGGTGGTTATGAAAAGGACCAAAAAAAGATACCAAACCCCAGAAAGACTTATAGACACGCGGTGGCGCAGTTTTGGATATGTATTATTATATTTTAGGGCGTGGTTCTTCATTTCTCTTCTCAGCCAGAAACCTTCTGATAGACAGCAACGCTTTTCCAACAAGGACAGCTAAATTGACATAGACTGTTTTCCCCCAAACACAAAGCTTTCCGGCACTTGTAGTGTGGTTCATTTGATGTGTTTGACGAAGCTGGCTTGGACGAGACATACAGCAGTTGTTCGATTCTGCCGTGGCCTCGAGAAGCTGCACTTCCTCGTCCCCAACAGCAAGCAATCACGGGTCCCGAGCCGCGCATGTGGATAATTCTGTTACTGAGTGCAGCAAGCGTGCAGCCTATGGCACCGAGAACCTGGAAGGGGAGGAATATCCATCTGTCAGGCGGGTAGGCTCGGGGGGAGGTGTTGAGACGGTGGGCACCCAAAGGCTCCCTCCCCCCTTCCGACCCTGCAATTCTTCAACTAAGGTAGGTAGTAGGCAGGGGAGGAAAAAAAGGGCAGTCCAAAACTCTTCCTGCATTTGCGTTCTTCAGCTTGAGTGTTGGGCCCGGGGAGGTAGAACAAATCAAGGCCCAGCGGCTGCCCCGGCAGACGCAAAAATTTTTCTGCCGCCCTCCTTTAAACGCCGGGAGCAGAGAGCACTCCCGCGAGATCCAAAAATGTCTGTTTTCATGCGTGTCGGCGGGGACGCGGCAGAGTTGGTTGCAGCGGTGCACCAACAGCACACCGCGTATGTAACAGGCAGGCCCAAAGTGGAAAAAGGACCCCGGGACGAAAAGAACCCCGGTACGGTGAGTGCCGGAGGGTGATAGAAGAGAATAGAACAGGATGGAAAGTGCAAAAAAGGCGTCTAGATTAATTTCGTTTCGTACGTCTTCTGTGCATGGACTCTGGTTGCCTTAAGTTGCCTCGCATGTTCATAGCCCTTGTCCAGTTGGCTCTGTAAAGACGACTATCAGTGGGCCGTCGGGAAGTGGTAGCACCTCGCAATTCCCCTGGGTTCACTGATCAATGTTGGATGGACGACGCGAACTGTCAGATAAGACTATAGTATGGAGGGTTGAAGAGACTGAATGTTGACGCAACTCGAGGTATACTACATACCTTTGGTGTGCTATGGAACTCCAGCCACCGAAGAAGTACTTGGAGCTCCCGAGCCTGGAAGAACAAGCCGCCCTTCAGAACGGGAGATCCTTACTTGTTTCACTGGCGCAGGAGTCACATTGTTTTATGTGTGTGGGCTTTAATTGCAGGTGTGAACATGGACATTGCTTCTTCAGAAGGGGTGACGCGGATCCGGGAGAGAACACGGCGCCGAGATAACGGTACGAGCAAAACATGGCCGCGAACGGAATTGCAGAGAATGGCTACCTAGATTCTGTAGCAATTTCCGACAAGGGCTTTATTTCTTTTTGTCTCTGGTCAGAGAAATGTCGGGGGAACGCAAGCAGTCCTCAGGGCTCGTGCGACTCGGAGGGTGCGGGACCATGGCAGGCTCTTGGGGATGCTTGGCGTGCTGCCTCTGGTCAACTGGTGTCTCTTTGGGAAAGAAGAGAGGACTAAGAGTTTTTCCCTCACCATCGGTTTCGGGAGTATCATTCCTTCACCGAGAATGATCGGCCGAGCTGGCCGAGGCGCTTGTAACCCTGTGTTCGCTCATGAGGTTTTGGTAGATATATGGCTGATAGATGTGGTAGATTTGGAAGTGCCCACGCAAACGTGACACAAGAAATGCTTAGCTGGAAGGAGTCTCGATGTATTTTATTGTCTTGTGGTGCTGGAAATCGATACAAAATATTTGGGCAAGAAGAGGAAAAGAAAAAAAATCTGAGCTGCCGTGGACTTATGTAGGGTCACCAATTTTCGAACTCAAGACCTTGCCGAACCCAGGCATACAATCCACCTCTAGACCATGTTCACTAACGGACCTTGCTCATGCCTTCTGATGGAATTGTTGCGCACTATAAAGGCATCCTGCCTTCAGACTCACCTCACGGTGGGTGGTTGGGTGGGGCCGGTGCCGGCACTACGATGTGGGGCAGGGACCCGGATGGGCTCCGGAGAGCTGGCTACGTACCTTACCTCACTGGTCGCCCACCAAAGTGTCATCGACTTCATATTAATCCCGAGGGTTTTATATGTTTTATGTTTGAAAAGCAACACATCTGACCTATGATTAACGCATCTTATTTTTACAGGAGGACAAACCAACGCCAACAGTTTCGCAACGAACCCTCTACTAACGGCCCGGTCCCGTTAGACCTCACCAGACATTCTCAAGGAGAGATAACACCCAGACTGACAAAAGAAAAGCAGCTTCAGTCACAAAATGTGTGTCAAAAAGCACCCCCGACCGACCAGCGGCGCGTCACCCTTCAATTCTTCTTCATCTTGAGCACGATCCACGCCGCGATCCTGTACCCGGCGATGATGGCGATCATGATGCCCACGTTCCTGACGGAGTGGTCCTTGGTGTATCCGTACTGGTCCAGCACGCCCTGCCCCGCAATCTTGCACTGGCTCTCGAGCGCGGTGCGGTACATGCACTGGCACGACTTGCCGCACGTGTACACCCTCTTGGCGAACTCGTTGTGCATCATGCCCTCGAAGACGTACTTTTGGTAGTCCCAGTAGTGGAAGACGTACTTGTAGAAGGAGTTTAGGATCGTCGGGGACACCATGAAGCCGTTGACGCTCATCCACAGGCCGTTGGCGAAGGCGACGAGCGCCAGGCTGATGACGAAGCTGGGGAAGAGCGAGGTGAAGAAGACGACGAGGGACTCGGCGGCGAGGAGGTCGAGGAAGAGCCAGAGGACCCAGACGAAGAAGGCGTCGACGTTGGGGCGGAAGTTGGAGAGCCAGTAGGAGATGACGGAGAAGATGAGGGCGATGAGGAAGAGGTAGGGCAAGCCGATGAGGAAGTTGGAGATGAGGAGGGCCGTGGCGCCGTAGAGGCCGTTGTGGTGCTCCTTGACGTACTGGCTGCGGTCCTCGAGGAAGGCGGGAACGTAGGCTACCGCCATGAAGGACATGAAGGCACCGCCGAAGAACTTGCGCGGTTAGCTGCGAGTTTATGGGATAAAGACTGAAGGATGAAGGGCTTACAATGGCGTTGGTCAGGGGAATGATGGACTCCTGCGTTGCCGTCAGACGGACCCAAACAGTACCCATCATAATGGCCAAACCTAACTGGTCAGCAAACACTCACCCACCAGTCGATGTCTCAGCTTACCAGTATACATCGCAAACCGAATACCATACGCCACCACGTCGCGGTAACTCTTGATAAAGCTCCGATGCAGCAGCGTCAGCACCAGACTCGGCAGGCCGGGCTTCTTCTCCGTCTCGCCCATCACGACGGGGTTGCCCTTCTGCTGCGCGTCGGCGATGGACATCTTGAGGTCCCGGGCGTGATCGGAATGGTTCCAGGTCTCGTGCATCGCCTGCAGCCGGGCGACCGCCTGACGCTTGTCCTTGACGAAGTCGACGTTGACCTGCTCGAGCAGGTGTTCGGCCGGGTTCACCTGCAGCGGCATGGGCATGCCCATGGACTCGTAGTAGGACACGACGCTGCCAACGCCGCCAAAGTAGTGCGTTTTGCCGCCCGAGAGGAGCATCAACTTGTCAAAGAGGTTGAAGGTCGAGGTGGAGGGTTGGTGGATCGAGGCGATGACGATGAGCTACAGTTGCTTAGCGTCAGTCACGCAGTCAGGGAGTCGTGGTCAACTTACGTTGCTCCGCTTGGCGACCTTCTTGAGGTAACTAATCACCTCATAGCTTGCCGCTGAATCCAGCCCACTCGTCGGCTCATCCAGGAACATGATCTTGGGGCTCGTGATGAGCTGACTAGCAACGCCAACACGACGCTTCTGCCCTCCAGAGATTCCCTTGCGAATCGGTGTGCCAATGATCGTGTTGGCCTGGTCCTCGAGACCAAAGGCGGCCAGCAGGCCGTCGATACGGGCGAGACGCTCCTTGCGCGGCAGCGAGCTCGTACTGGACAGGCGCGACGTAAACAGGAGGGTCTCGCGGACAGTCAACGAGCCGATGAGCGCGTCCTCCTGCTCGACGAAACAGCTGATCTGTCGGAACTCGGAGCGCGAGGGCTTCACGCCGTTGACCAGGACCGAGCCCTCGACGCCCGAGGCGTTGGTTGGTCTCCCGGCGAGAACGTTGAGGAGGGTCGTCTTGCCGCAGCCCGACGGGCCCATGAGGGCGCAGATCTCGCCTTGAGGGTTTGTGTTAGTTACTTAGTAGACCAGTGAAAGTGGGCTGGGGGCTGGGCTCACCGGCTTCCACGAGCCCGTCGACGCGGTCTACGATGCTCTTCGGCTGCTTCGTCTCCCTGTCCTTGACGCTGACCACGATGCCCTCCCACGAAATGTTCGGGACTGTGGTGTTAAGGAGGTGGGCGTCGGTGGCGCCCATCATCTCCATGTCGTGGTGGAAGACACCCTCTCCGTCACTGTGCGTCATGTTGATGTGTTCCTTCGTCGGGCTGTAGTAGTCGTATCCGTGGTCACCCATCGTTTCGATCCCCTGGACTTGTAATTAAATGAAATGATATAGCAATATATAAAGACTTAATGAGCCGTTTTACACGTCATGGAATAAAGAATACGTATTCAAGGGATAAGATCTAGATTATAGGTTCCCCCTCCATTACAAAGAAGGAGGGAGAAGACTGTTATACTTCCCATCTAGACCGAGCGACCGACTTCCGCCAGAGAGACACTCCAGCCCCGGCCGGCTGCAGGACCACGTTTTGAGGCTGGATGAATAGGGTTCGTCGCTGGCCCGCGGTAGGCGAGGTAGTAATCGGCGACCAACATGTCCAACCCAAAAAGCGCCGAGACAGCTGGTGTGCAAGACGGGTAGGCTAACTGCATGTCTTATCTTGCACACACGTGCAGTGAGACAGGACCTTCGATCTCGTACGTCCCAATCCGGTGGTGGAAGGCAACCTAGCATCAGGCACCCCCGTCTGGAAAGATGAGCGTAACACCACACATACACACACACACACACAAAAACAGATCCCTGGCCGTATGATGAAATCAAAAATCCCCGATGGTGCCCTACACAAGGGAAGGCGCCCTTGGCGGGATCTCGCGACCCGCTCGGACGGTGGAGGGGTTAGGCTGTCGTGCGTTTTGTCGAGAGGATGGATGACGGCGGGCTCCCGGCTCCGCCGCACCCGTCAGCAGCGATGTTACCCTGCCCCTCCAGCCTGTCGAGTTCTGTACGGCCTGCCGAGAGCCGGGGAGGGGATTCCTGCCAATCGCGGACATTGGCTGCGGCCCCCTTCCAAGGGAGCCCGCGGTGGATACGGCTGGGTTGGTGAGATTTGGTCCCCGAGCTGAGTTCAGACGGTCGTGTGGCGGATGGACGCCGAAGCAACGGCGGGTCGCCGCGCCCTTCCCGCTTACGCGCATGCCACCCTGGTCCCAGTCCGGCGGTGTACACCTGCCCTTGCATGTAACCGTTGATCTGAGAACACTGCATCACATCTGGGAAAATGTTCTTGGCTCGACTTGGAGGCTCTTCCGAGCGAGACTCTCGTATAGAGAGGTATTGGGTTTAGCTTGCCCCCGGGAAATGAAGGGCGATCGGTCGGCATGCTTTGCTTCCTTCGGCGAGTGGAAGGACACAATTGGGGGCCTCAGCCGTTCCGAGCCGTCGTTGTATCTGGTTCAAGCAACATATCCCCGCGACACTTCGTACCGATGAAGCCCTGAATTGAAGTCGTTGCAACGGTGGGGTTGACTGCTCTCCACTCGAGGGGATCGAGACCCGCCTTCGGGCTGTAGGGCTGCAAGGTGGCAACCCCAGAATGGCCCACGAGACATCTCGAGCTGCCACGTGGGGCCGCAGATGCGCCGGGGCACGATCTCAGATTCGGGTGGGCACCGGCTTGCGAACGGACATTTCAGCCCCGGTCTTAGCTTGGTGACTTCTGAAGCCATCAAGCCGCCCGGGCCCTTGGACCAGACGGCTCGCTGGTGAGCTAGAGCCACTTTCAAGTCTCGTCAAGCCCGATTCAACGAGTGTAGAATGGCACGTGGGAACCAATGGTTGAAGATTGGAATGTCTAAGTCTCATGTCGCCGTCAGGCGATTTGCGATCAACAGACCGGAGAGATCCTTTCCAGAGCACCTCGTGAAGTGCCGGCCCCTCCAAATTAGACAAAGTACAACATCTGAGTAGAGTGTAGCCACCGTAATCTGAACCGATCCTGACGGAGATTCGCCTCTAAACCAGCCTCCAAGACGCCTGCAATTAGTCTCTGCTCGGTTTAGGATATGAGCTGGTATCTTTCTTGTTAAAATACAACAAAAGCTAACAACCTCGCGCCTGCTATTTTCTTCCTTCTGTTTTGTCAAATCGTCGGTACTAAATGTGATGGTGCGCGCATCAGCGGAAAAAAACATTCCTACGTTGAGTGGTTGTGAGCCGATCGCTTTGCCCGTCTAAGGCTCAAGAGCATCGAGGTTCGGGATCGGGATGGTCCCAAGCCCGGTTTCGATATCGTGCATGATTGTCTCGTCGGCCGCTATACTGTTCATCACTTCTTCCTGTGTGAATCCCTGCCAGTAGGCAGGGTTGATCTGTGAAGCCTTCTTCGTGCGGTAAATCTCCTGGGCGACTCCCTTCACCTGACCCGAAGCATTTCCCGCCGCCTTCCACACCGCCGAGAGCTTGTTCAGGGCACCAATATTCAGCCTGATCTGCTGTCGCAGTTCGTCGTCATCATGTGGGATGAAGAACAATGCCCACTTGCTCAGGTGAACAATTGACGACAGCGTTACAACGCAGGTAAAAAAGTGCGTGTGTGACAGCAAAGGCACGCGATGCGTAATCATTTTGCTGATTTCGGCGGCCGAAGTGATGGTGTGATTCGTGTGGGAGTTGAAGAGGTCTCCAGACGGGACCGGCCGATGCGGCGCGCAAGATGTGACTGATCGCGTGGGAGACGAGTCGAGCTGCGAATGGGGCTGGTGGAGCATGATTGATGTTCTATGTCTGGTCAGTCTTCGTTGAGGGGACGCTAATCCGAGAGACCTACGCATGCGTCATCATGTTTGCTTGAAAGATCATTTCGTCCGATTGGAGCTTCTGATTCAACGCATCCTTCTTGGACGCGGGAAGATGGAGCCTCCAGTTGGTTAAAAGGGCCTCAATCCGTGCTAGGTTTTCGTCCTCGGGGCCAAAGATCGGCGGGACCCTCATGAACTTTCCCAAGTTACGTCCGGCGAGAACACGATACGCAAAAGATGAAAACTCTCGGTCTTCTCCCGAGAAGTCTTGATCCTCAAGGTCGGCGAGCGTCATCGGTGGTGGGATGTTCTGGACTCGTTAGTTACTGAAGTACTGTTCCAGGCGATGGCGAAGAGAACTCACCCCAGTTTGGTACTGATGCTCCTCGCATGGTAGAGCGGCATCAGCTGGTACGTCAAAGAGGAGAAAGTTTGTCTGGCGATGGACTCCAGCCACCATGCCATCCACGACGAACAGATCCCACCACGTCCTGCGCCAGCTCTCCTCGAGAACCGGAATGCCTCGGCCGTACTGCGTTGCGTACTCTCGGGTATTCATTCCCAGCTCAAGAGCGAGGCGCTCGGCCTCTGCGAGCAGAGTTCTTGCCTTTTCCTGTTGACAGCTGCCATCCAGACCGACGATGAGGAGGATCAGAGCCTGGACGAAGAACCCGTCTCTGGCAGTTGTGGGATCCTGCACAAGACGCAAAGCCTCATCCAAGAAGCCTGCACGCGCGGGTCCCACTTCAAGGAATAGAGAGCCGACCCATCGGATAGCCGCTAGGAGAGGTTCTACGTTGGTATCTCGCATTATACGAAGGAGCCATTCCTTGTGGAGGGCGAATGGATGGCAGGCATGGTAGTGATGGTAGAAGGAGTCAAGGCATCGTTCCGCAAGGGTTGGCACCGGCACCTGGGAGGGAACGCCATTCTGAGGTTGAGCTAAGGACAGCTGATTGGAGTTGAAGCCAATGGCGGCGCCGAATGAGCGGTAGAGCTGCAGGTTCGTGAGATTAGGCGTCGCGGCAAAGGCGGTGCTCGGTGTGTCTGGAAGGGCAACGCCGGTGTTAAATAGAGCCATGGAATTTTGCATGGCGGCCGAGGTGCCATTGGCGCCAAGAAGCATTGGGCAGCTATCGCCGACAGCAATGGAGGATGTGGGGGACGAAGATCGTGCTCTCTTATTGGGATTAGCGGCGGTGTTCCTTCGCGGGCCCTTGTAGCCGCGGCGGGAGGCGACATAGATGCATTCCGACTGCGAGCTCTGGCATCGCGAGCAAGGGTTCTGGCCGTCGCACTTGAGGTGCTTGCCGCGCTGTTGCAGGAGAATGATCAGCGACGGCACAGACTGGGGGACCAATCGCAGGAAGCACACGGCAAATCGATGGCTCGGCGCGGAAGGGGGCGACTGGAACTTACGCAGGCGAGACAGGCAGCTGGAACAGCAATGACGGGCGCTTGGCCCTGGGTTCGGGAATCACTGGTCACCGAAGAGGGTGCATTGGGCGAGTCGCGGTCGCCGGGAGAGTCACTGTCGGCGACCATACTCATGCCGTTCGGCGATCCATTGCTGTGGGTGCTGCCCGGCGGCGGCGGGATTTCGGGAGACAGGGAACTCTGCATGGCGAATGCGCGGCCGATTGCCGTGGGCCTGGAAACCGATGACCGAAGCAGGTTGATGGATATGTGCGCGCGCGCGTGTGTGTCTCGCGAAGCGGCGATGTGAGGGTGGTTGCAGGAAGGAGGAAAGAAGCTCCGGGGGGGCGGGCGTATGTGACGACACAGCAGACAGTATATATCAATTGTTCGTACGTGCTGCCCAGCAGAGCAGGAAGCAAACACAGCAACCAGCTTGGGTTGTTTGCTCTGCACGCACGGTTGCGATGGGGGTTGAACCCGTCAAAAGACCCCTTCCACCAGGGCAGGGGCCAGCCAATTGTGTCGGTATTGGCTGAGTGGCTGACAATATGGGCGTGCGCCGTGTGCTAGGCTTCTTCTTTGTTAGTGTTTCCGAGAAACGGATGCGGGCAGGGGATGGATCGTCGACCGGTGGCTGATGCCGGGGCGCTGGAGAGCTGTCGAGGACCGCCGATGAGGACCTTGAGCCCTGCCGGTGGAGAACAAAATCGGGGGCAAGCGGCCGTCTGGGCCGCCGGGGCTCTGAGGTCTGAGGTCTGAGGTCTGATAGTGGACGATGGCTAGGTGTCGTCGAGAGGGTTTCCAAGGTTTCGCCGTCGTATCGTCGTCTCGCAGAGATGCGGCCCATGCTTTTAATATGATCGTGGATCCCGGGGCAAATCGGCCGTCGACACCAGCTATTCGCCTTTTCGCTAAATTCAGGCATTCAGTACGACTCCCTCCTGGAGGGCATGACCAGCGGCGGGACAGACGACGGTTCTCGGCCACCACAGCCCACGGCGTTCCCATGCGGTCGAGGCCACAACCATGCAACGGGTATCGGAGACGCCCAAACGCGTCCTGCCGACTTTGCACCTCAGCCCTACAGCGTCAGGTACGCCAGACTCGGACGCATAGACAAGCAGGCCAGTTTAGGTTTTCCTGGTGCCACGCGACGACCTTGTCGCTCTTTTCGCAACTTTGGTTTTTTTAGTGCATCGCCGACCTCACATCGTTGGCCAGCAGCGGACCCTCGGAGTAGAGTTGAAAGCAGACATCGTTTCGGCCTCTGTGTGAGAGCCGTGGCCTACAATTCTTCACCCGCGGACTCTGACGCCGCAGGGTGAGCTGTCCTGCAGTCCTGCACATCTCGCAAATTCAAGCATGGCATCGCAACCCGATCGTGTCGGGATGCCTCGGACCCGCGAAGAGGGCGGCGATGTGCAAATACCAGGTTGACAAATGGGAAACCAGTCAATTGCGCTCTAATTTGCTCACTAAGCAGGGAGCAGGACCCACAGGAGCTAAGGTACATTGGTAGGGTACCTAGCTAGACACGGCAGGTCCGGCTGTCGGTCGGGACCGCCCAGACCACCTGTCACGCAGAGGTTGCCAGGCCAAGACACCGTTGAAGCAATTCCCACCTGGTCGGGAATCAGTCGTCAGTGCCATTCCCCTTTTTTTCCATACCTACGAGGTACCCACCTTTGCCGCGGCAGGAGAATCCGGGCAGCAGGAACGGCAAGCTGGGCCAAGCACAGACCACCATCGCGACCCGAGCTCTGTCTCCACTCCCCACTCTTTCAGGGCAGCTCTTGCACTTTGACCTGTGCGACTCGACGTGGTCAATCGTGAACCATATTGGGATTCAACATTTCCAATACGCTCGCCGGTTCAAGTTGACCATCCATAAAAGAAAAAACGAGTGTGCCAAACGAGGCTGAAAGACGGCCAGCCAAGCCCCAGACATGGCTTCTTTCATGCTTGCAACGCCAAATCGGCGGCCGTCTCGCTACAGCTGGCGCCAAGTGCAGTGATGCGCCCGCTCAGCGGCGCGATGGAGGCGGGGTGCATGGCCCCGTTGATGGTCGTATGTCGTGGAATGCGACTTCACCAGCTTCAACGTCCCAAGCCTACACTCATCTACGTCTGCCTAAACTCTCATCTGCTCAACAGGTCCAATCCGAACTCACACCTCACGCCCATCCTGTACCGACACATGAAGAGTAATTGACGGACAGAAGGAGGGATCGGCCGCTTCAATCCACCACCATGGAACCTGTCACAGCAGCTGGCTTGGCCATGGGCGTGGCTTCAATCGGACTGCAGGTCTATACTGGCTGCATACAAGGTCCTCACCCCGCCCGTGACTTGATCGGGCATTTGTACTAAGCGATTCAGGCATCCAGATGCTCATTACAGCCAGGAACTTCCCCGAAGACTGCAAATTCCTCAACTTGAGGTTGCGCATGGAGCAGCAGAGACTCTTCGCTTGGAGCGAGACATCCGGGTTACTTGACTTGGACAGCAATAAGAGCCAGAAGATCCTCGAGTCCAACACCTTCATTCTACACCGAACCACGGTCCTTGACCTCCTGGTCCAGGTCCAATGCCTGTTCAAGGAGTTCGAAGAGCATCAGCGCCGCAATGATCGGCTGAAACCAACGCCTGATCGGGATCTGGTCCTCGAGAACCCGGAGAAAGACGCCGCCGAGGCTAGCTTCCCGCTGCCGGAGAAGCGGAGACACTTCATCAAGCGAGCAATGTCAAAGCTCAAAGAACAATCTCGAGAGGGATTTCTCAGATTGAGCTGGGTCTCATTCGACAAAGACGCCTTTGAAATCCTTCTTGCTCGGTTCTCGACGCTCAATGACAACATGACAGACATACTGGATGCCCGCATGCAAGTTGAGATCCACCACACAGTGCAGGACACCAACCGAGGCGTTCTCCAGCTTCACCATCGCATAAACGATCTCGGACGCCTGGTCATGGCTCTGAACGTGAAGCTGGATTCCACTGTGCCACTCAATGTTTCCACCACCTCCATGAACCAGCGAGCCGCGAACGCCAATGACTTAATACTGATATCCAAGTTAGCCAAATTCAAGGCTTTCAATCAGTCGATGGAGGCAGAGAAACAACAACCTTGGGATGAGACAACAGCCATGTACCTGGAACTTGGAAAGCCGGGCCAACGAGACAGGCTCGTCCTGGACCGGAAGATGATCACACTGAACCAGCCACCTGAAGAGTCTTATCAGCCACGATGTGAGGCAACTCTCCACAACGCCGCAGGGGCCGACAAACGAGTATGGATCGAATGGAAGGAATACGAGCGCCAGACCAATAATGATGAGTCGCCCCCGAAGCAAGTCATCATTGACAGAGTCGGGAAGCTTGCCGCACTTCTGAACCACAGCCCGAAGCCCGAGGCTTTCCGAACACTCCATTGTCTTGGATTCTTCGACATGTCGGGACCGGAGTCTGGTACACCAGATGATGATGATGACAGCTTGAACCGGAAGCTGGGACTCGTCTTCGAACGGCCCAATGACGATGCTTTGCATCCGACACTACCCCCCGAATCGCTTCGTGATCTGTTTCAAAGCCAGCGAAAGCCTCGAGTCACCGAGCGAATCAAGCTGGCCCATGCCATCAGTAGCTGTCTCCTGTACCTACATGCCGTCAACTGGCTCCACAAGGGACTGCGCAGCCACAACATCATCTTCTTTCGTACAAAGACCGGTCAGGTGGACTACACAAAGCCGTTCCTGACCGGATTTGACTACTCGCGGCCCGCTCGCAGCGACGAGGCCACGGACATCCCAAGCGACGACGCAGAGTATAACCTTTACCGGCACCCTCAAGTTCAGCTGATGAACCCAGCCGAGAGAGAACGCTTTAGAAAGAGCTTCGACATCTACAGTCTCGGGGTTCTCTTCGTCGAGATCGCACACTGGAAGCCAGTGGACAAAGTATTGGGTCTCGACATCTATCGCAAGCCGAGCCGAGCGATCATGGTGAGGGACGGGCTGCTCGTCGAGGACCAGATGGTCGAGCTAGGCGCTAGTTTAGGGGAGGTCTTTGAGGAAGCAACGAGGAGGTGCATCACGGGGGGAGAGCAGCTCGGGCTAGCGGACGGCGAGTTCGAGACTGACGACGCGGTTGCTGCAAGGCTGTCGATGAGATATTACGAAGACGTGGTAAAGCGACTGGAGGAGGTGCACGTTTGAGGTCGGCCATCACGCGATGACGGAGTCGACAGATAGCCGTTCTCTTTGCAGGCAAGATGTCCGGGAGGCCTGCGACTTGAGGAGCCCTTCTAGTCACGATCAAAAAACAAATTTACCTCCGGATGTCTTGCCACCATGTACTCGCCAGATTGTGGCAGCGAATGTCAGGAAGAAATTTGATTCGCTTAGGAATGCTAGTCTTTCCAGCTCTTAAGTCGACGGAGGGGGTGATACGACTGGTTGAAAACATCGTCGGTGCCTTTTCCGGCTCCACGTGTGCTCTTAATGACATGGTCCGATCACGCCGAAGCTACCGTCTTTGCAGACCGGGGCACCGTTTTGACAACCTGGTGTAGACGGTGTAAGCTCCAGGAACCCAGACACAATGCGCCCCTTAGAAGAGCCACCTAATATATCCTATGATTCTAGTGTAGGCCTGTGCCTGGACCTGAACATGTAGCAGGCTTCATTACGCCAATCCCCCACAGGGCGCCTGCCAGCGCCCAAATTGACACCTAGGTTCTGTCACTTGCGATGTTGAAAACAGTATAACACCCATGTATCTCGGCCGTGACTCCCACACTACATGGCTTGAATTATACCCCTGACAATCTCTGCCGCACGATCGAGTGCGGCCTGGAAGCTCTCTGCGCCTTTGCGAGGACTGACAAAACACACCTCCACGCTGAGAAATCGTCAGAACCATTTACGGCACGAAGGGTGGGGGGTTACTCACGAGTCGTCGTTTACCGTGTAGTTCATCCACACAGACTCTGGGTCCTCCATCGTGTAACCTGGGTCCTGAGCCAGCTTTGTCTCAATCATCGTCTGCATGATCAGCCGCGGGTAGCTCCTCTTCCACACGGGGTCGCAGAAGAGCTCCGGGACCTCGCCGGACGCCTGCTCCTGGCTCATCACCTCGAGCACGTCCATGAGACGGAAGTAGTTGCGGCCCTCGCCGCCCTTGACAATCTGCGCGTTGCACTCCCGTGCTGCGTACAATAGCTTGTTTCGCGCCTCGGCCCGCGACACGGTGTTATCGAGCGCGGCGTCGCAGAAGTCCATGACTGATTTGAGAACCACCTGAACAATCTCCGGACGGCCGAGGTGGAAATGCGCTGTCGAGACAGTCTCCCAGCTGGCAGGGAGATGGCCAAAGTATAAGCGGCTGGCTAGCTGGATGGTGAGGTCGACTGTCGCTTTGATGGGTGCTGAGTGTTGGAGGAAGAGGGCTTTTCCGAACGAAGGAATGAGATGCGGGGTATATTGCTTCGCGTCCGTAGTGGCTTTGTATTTCCGACGGAGTACATCGATGTCACTCTCAATTTCCGTGTTAGTGAGCAAAGGGATTTCCTCCAGGATGGCAGGATCGATGTCCTGACCGTCCGCGCTGAGCATGTCATCGCCGCCGGGGGTCAGAGTGTTGACCGCATTCTGAAGCCGCCGAGAGAGCTGGGATATGGTCATGAAGTCAATCATGGAATGCTCAAAAATGCTCCCAGAGCGACCGTTGGCAGTAACCAAGATCTGGAAACTCTTGTCGTGCCAACGGTTGAACGAGTCGCCGAGATACCCAAAGCGGATGCGTTCCTCACGCGTGACCGGGCTGCTATCATCAAGGCACAGGATGAAGACGGATTTCTCAATCGTGTCGAGGTAACGCGCGTTCCTGCGGTCGAGGGAAAGCAGCTTCTGTCGGTTCTGGAAATACTTAGTTAGCCTACGAACAATCACTATAGAGACGAAACAACATAAGCTTACGGAGGCCCAGCTATCGCGATTGTCTGTGGTCAAAATGCCTGTCCAGTGCTTTTCTTCAAGTGTCAGGTCGAGGATGGCCTTGAATGTCGCCTTCAGCTTTTGGTACGAGACAATGACGTCTCCCTCCAGCAGCGGCACACTGAACAAGTGCCCTTTCCGCAATACGGCGACGTGCTCATTGCCGGGGTACTTCATCATCTTGTCACAGCCCAGATTTGGCTCTCTCACGGCGTTGAACAACCACAAGAGCGAATGACCGCAGTTGGCCCTCTCCCCCAAAAAGTCGGGCGCCAAGTTGCCAGCATCTCGGTCACGCTTGAACTCGCATACGGCTCTTGTGAGCGCCGCCGCTCGCTCGGCCTGGGTGTGCGGCACGCCGCTGTCAAAGTGTGTGCCGAGGAAATTACTGAACGGCGCCAGAGGGTACCGCCTTTTGATGTGCAACGCCTTCAACAGGGGCTCGGCGATCCAACTCTCAACGCTCGGGTCGTCGGCCTTGGCACGAAGCTGGTTGTAGAGCTCCCGGCCGAGGCCACCAGGAGCGGCCAAGTCACGGGCCTTGCGGCTGAGCTCCAAGTACTCTTCCCGGGTGTGGGAAAAGTGGCCGATGCTGTTGAGGAGGTCGTTGACTGCTTCGTTTAGATCGACGAGCGGGTATCTTGGCAGCTCCTTCGCGGTCCTGCAACAGTAGAAGCCGTGACCGTTGTCGTAGACCTGGTTGTTCTCGAACATGGGTTCCGTCTGCGACGAGAGCTTCTCAGCCTCTGCATTTTGGAGGTTGGGCCGACGAATAACGTCGGGTATCAGCTTGGATCGCGATGCAACGGTCGCCGTCAGCGCCGTGATTCTGCCAGCGCCGCCCAACTCGGACGTCTGCAGGTTGACCTGGAATGTGCGCACCATCCAGTTCTTGAGCTCGATGCTGACGAGAGAGTCGAGGCCGATGCTGGAAAGCGACTGGTCGGCGCTGATTTCGTCGATGGGTCGGTCGAGGAAGACGGCGAACTTGGTCAGCGTGGCATCGCGGATAAGCTGCTCGGCCTCCTTCATCGTCTTGACGGCGCCCAGCGCGCTCTTGAAGTCAATCTTGTCTGCCCGTATGGTGCACGCGGCCTGTTTCTCCTCGGCGCGGATGAGCTGGCCGAAGACGGGATTCTCGAGGAGGTGCTCGTCGTTGGCGTCCAGCATGGATTGGTGCGTGACGCCCTGGACCGTCTGATGCAGCTTACTGTCTCGGGCGAGAGGCGTCATTGCGTACTCGATGTCGGCGAAGAACTCGTCAAAGGAAATATCCATGACGCTGTTCTGGCGCAGACCGGCCCTCATACTGCTGATGGAGGTGTCGCCTTCCTGCGACTCCTTTAGGGCACCGTGTGTATCGACGGAGACGACGCCAATGTTGACCGACACATAGTGCGTGTGAGGGTGGTTGGCGTGTGCATGAGCGAAGGCGTCTTGAAAGCCATTGCCGGCGGCATAGTTGGACTGGCCGGAGTTGCCAACGACGGCCACGATGGAAGAGAGCGTGACAAAAAAGGCCAGATCGGGGGAGGCAAAGAACTTGTCGAGCTTGATGGTGCCAAAGACCTTAGGCAATAGTGGTTGCGACCACTCCTCAACCGTCATCTGGGAGAAGGTTCGGTCCTAATCAGAAGAGAAGTGTCAGAAAGATCATGTCCCAAACCGAACCGGCACGACGGCCTCGGTTCTTTGATTGACAACTTACCCTGAGCAGCATAGCACCGTGGACCACGCCCCTGACGGGAGGTAGCGCAGAGCAGTAAGACACGGCACTTCTTAAGCTATCGTCTTTGGTAATGTCGCATTGGAGGATGTGAAGCTGTCCTCCGTTCTCGCGAACCGCGTCCGCGTACTTCTGTCTTGTTTCGTCGTCGATGGAGCGCCGAGAAAGAGACACAATGTGGCCGGCGCCACGCGAAGCCAGGAACACGCAGATGCGCGAGGGCAGATCTCCGAGGCCGCCCGCCACGACATATGTGCCATCCTGGCGCAACTGCAACGGCAAGGGCTCAGGTGGAAGACCCTTCACCATGGACGAGGGATCGGCGCTGAGGACAACCTTGCCGGTGTGCTGTCTCTGGTTCAAGAAGCGGAATGCCTCCTCGATTTGTTTGATGTGATAGGTGGTGATGGGCTCGATGGGGCGAAGAACCTTGGACTCGAACAGCTTGACGATGCATCCCAACATGCTGTGGACTTTCTCAGGATCCCGTGTGGAAAGGGTCGCCAGGTCAAAGGCGACAAACATGATGGACCTGCTGAAGGCCCCCATGCTCAGGAGTGAGCCTTGTTGGTAGGCACCCTTGCCGAGCTGTACGATGGTCCCCAGCTCCTTGACGTAGTCGAGACCGTCCCTCAGCGCCTCTCCTGCCGACGAGCCGAGGACCAGATCGACGCCTTCGCCGTTGGTGAGTCGGATGATGCCCTGCCTGAATGATCCAGTCTGGCTGGAGAAGATGTGGCTCTCCGGGATGTCGTACTTCTCTACAAGCAGCCGTCGTTTCGCAGTGGTACTGACGCTGCAGAAAATGGTCGCGCCGACATGCTGGGCGAGCTGGATAGCGGCTTGACCCACGGCTCCAGAAGCAGCGTGGATGAAAACCCGCTGGCCGGTCTTCAGACGGGAGACTCCCACGATGCAGTGATAGGCCGTGATGAAGGCGCACGGGATGGACGCCGCGACCGTGGCCGACATCCAGTCGGGGATCTTGTGGGCGTGGAAGCCATGGGTGCGCGGCAGGTTGCTGAACGGCTGCGCGCCGAAACCCATGACTCGATCACCCACCTCGTAGACATTTTGCATGTCTTCACCAACTGCCGTCACGACACCGGCAAACTCTCCAGCCATCTGTGTGTCGGGACCAACTTGTCCTAGAGCAACGCAGACGTCCTTGTAGTTGACGCCGTGCGCTGCTGCCTCGACCACGATCTGAGAGTGAGACGGCTTGACATCGTCCTCCACGAAGCGCAGTGAGCTGAACAGGCCGGGCGTCGCAACCTCGGCCTTGAGAACTCTATCGCCTCGGTAGGGAATTGCCGTCGTCTCTGCGGCGGCGTCCGGTGTCCTGCCGCTCCGCGCCCACTTGAGAAACTCTGCGTCCGGCTTGACGCGGGGAATCAGAAACCGGCCGTCGTCGTAGGCGAACTCGGGCTCGAGGGACCTCTGGTGCTCGGCGGCCGGCCAGAAGCATCTGCGTGCCACGTCAACCACCACGCCAGCCGTCTCTGTTGGACCCGGAGCCGGGTGACGGATGTCGAGCGTGACGAGACCCGTGTTGCCGCTTTCTCGCCGAAGGACACGGATGAGAACGTTGACCACGCCTATGTACGCCGAGGTGGCCGGGTCGGCTGTAGTTTGGAGGACGACCCAGAGAACCCTGCGTCTCGCGCCGATGACAGCGTTGATTGTCTTGAACAGCTGGGCAGAGGGCTCGAGGAGGAGCGGCTTATCGGCGCGATCGATGACGAGGTAGACGCTGCCCGAGCCTTGCTCGACGTCAAGTCGGTCCCAGCGGCACTCCGTAGTGTCAATGCCGTGGGAATCGAGCCCCTTGACGATGTCGTCCACTATCTCGTCGGCGGTGTCTCTGAGCAGAATGGCACGATGCCTGGCGAGCGTTGTCCCGTTACTCTGGGTGGGCACCGCCTTGGCTACCATCATACACCCTCGCGCAACATGGATACCACCAAAGCCGTTCCGAGACAGGACGTCTGCCCATTGCTGACGGTGGAGGAGCGGAGTATCAACGCGGAACTCGTCCTCGTGCGCCCACCATCCGGTCAGGGTGCCGGCCACAAGACCAACGGCTGCACCTCTCGGTGTAATCTCAAGGAGGATGAGACTGCCGCCCGGCTTTAGCAGCTTTCGAACGCGACTGGTGGTCTGGTCGATCTTCCTCGTGGCGTGGAGCACGTTAGCCGCTATAATCACGTCGTACGACTCGGGCTCGAAGCCTTGCTCGACGGGATCTGCGTCCGCGTCCAGAACCCGGAAGTCTACGACGTCTCCCCATTGCGCGAATCTCTCGCGCGCCTCGTCGAAGAAACCGCTCGAGATGTCCGTGAAAGTGTACTGTTCTACCGGGAGGCCGATGGCGCCGTTCTGACCCGAAAGCCCGTCAAAAACCCATTTAGTGCACCCTCCCGTGCCTGCACCGACCTCGATAAACCGGAGACGCGGGTTTTTGAAGGTGAGTAGCTTGAGATACGCCACCGCGGCCTCGTAGTCGCCAGTGAAGGTGCCGCTCTCGTAGTTCTTGGACAAGAGGTTGTCTTGCAGCATGACGTCTAGGGGTTCGACCGCACCACTCACGATATCCGGAAGTGCTTTTCCGACACGGGCGAGGAGCTGAAGCTCAGCAGAGTCGACGGACGTCTCGATGCCTTTCAGGACGCGGCTTTCGTCTTCTGGGACGAGGCCCGTCATGATCTCGCGGCAGTAGTCGGAGGACAGCCACCTCTTCATCCAGCCATAGAACTTGACGAGCTGGGGCGGAACAATTTCGACGCCACCGTCGGCCTCGATGCGGCGCACTGCCTGTCGAATCCATATGGACGAAGCACGATCGGCGGTAAGGTAGCCCTCCTGAGCCTCTTTGACAGAAACCTTGGTGCCGTGGTATCCGTACACCGTGTTCTCGTCCAAACCAAGGGCGGAGAGCACATGGAGGAAGGACATTTCCGACAAGAAGTCCACGTCGAGGTTCCAGTCAAGTCGATTGACCTTGTCCTGGACGAACGGCCGACTCTTGTCATCGCGAGCCTCGCTAATCGCGCGCAGGTTGATTAAAAGTCGGATGACCGGCGTAAGCTGGCCGTCAGCGTCCTTTTGGAACACCCATCCCTCTCCCCTGGACGCCCGCGGGCCGTCGGCTGCTATCTGCATCGCACCCGTCAGGGTGTCTCCCGTCTTGGTTGAGATGTTAGCGCTGATCTCGAGCAACGGGATCTTGGTCGGCACGCAAGTGGCATTAGAGATGAACTTCTTGAACAGGATACCGTTGATTTGCTGAGCGGCGTCCAAGGTTGTCGGGTGAATGACGTGAGGCCTGAAGAAGCGGTGAGGCGTTAGGGAAGCAATGTCCGGGTTGCAAATCTCGAATACGCCGCGCTTATTGCCGTGCTTTGCAAACACAATCGGGGTGAAGGCGCCCTTGAACTCATTTCCGGTAAGCTTGGCAAAGCCGTAGAATTCGGACTTGGTCATGTCTGTATCGCAACCTCGCCGGGAGGTTTCCAGGAATTCGAGGGCCTCTTGCCGGCGCAGCTCGACCTCTCTGGTGCCCTCGACCTCGTCCTGCTCGCCTGTCTCGTGCTCGACCATGATCTCACCAACGCAGTGCTCGGTCCATGACCCGTTCTTGTCATAGGACCAGACGCGGAAGGACTCCCAACCGCTTCCCTCTTGCTGCTTGGTGGCGGACATGCTCAGTTGCACCTTGACCTCCTCGGCGCTGCTGTCGTCGGGATCGCTGAGGACGATAGCCTTGGAGATGACCACGTCGCGGAGGACGAACTTTGCGATAGACTTCGTGGACCCTCTCAGCTCCACGAGCTGTTTCATCGCCTCCATGGCCATGGTCAAGTAGCCCGCGCCCGGATAAACCGTGAAGCCCTCAACGACATGATCCCGCAGCCAGGGCAGGGCGTCCAGGTTAAGGAAGTATCTCCAGCGCGGTTCATGGATAGTACTGGCTGGATCCAGCAAACCGAGGAGGTCGTGATGCGGGAACTGGCGGAAGCGGTGACCTTTGCTCAACCTGGACTCGCGCCAGAACGGTACGAGGTCCCAGGGATACGACTTCAAGTCTCTGACGATTTCAGGCTTCGTCTTGTCGTCCGACATGGTTAGTACCGCGGCCAAATCGACTCTCAGACCGAGCTCGAAGACTTTGCCAACAAACTCCAGGGTCGACCGTACGGCGTCGGTGTTACGCACGAGAACAGATAGATACTCGAACTTGAATTTATCAGCTGTTGTTCCTCCAGTCTTAAGCGTCTGGCGACAGGGGCCTGCGAGAGCCGAGTGCGGTCCGATTTCGACGAATACGCTCGTGTCCATGTTGGTCTCTTGCTTTGCCTGGTCGTTTCGCAACAATTTCAGGGCCTGGCTGAACTTGACCTGTGACACCAGATTCGAAGTCCAGTAATCGGCAGCGAAATCGTTTGTTTTGACGGCGCCCGTGACGCTGGAGTAGAAGACGACACCGTCACGGACTCGGCCGGACTTGATACCGCTGATTGCCTGCTGGTAGTTGTTCGCAACGCGCTGCATGTGGTGAGAGTGATACGCCGTGTCGACTCTAAGCTTCCGTGCGAAGACGCCCTCTTTATCGAGCATCGCCTTGATTTCGTCGATGGCGCTTTCGTCGCCAGACAGAGTCTGGCTCGATGGGCTGTTAACACATGCCACAACGGCCTTTCCGCGGATGCTTCTCTTCGTGTATTGTAAGGCTTCACTCTCATTAAGGCTGACAGCCATCATGGCGCCGGGGGTATCGGCCATTCTCTTCGACTCGGCAGAAGACAAACCGCGATGGTACGCTCTGACGATGGTTAGCTCGAAAATCCCCGCACGCATTGCTGTCTCAACTCACATGAGAAGGGCGCTATCACGACCTATGGCACCGGCGGCGTACGCGGCAGCGATTTCGCCTGAGCTGTGACCAATAACCCGGCCTGGTCGTATAGAGAAGCTCCTGAGCAGGTCCACAAGCGCAATCTGGATGGCAGTGGTGCAGGGCTGCGCCAGCTCGGCCTCGCCGACGCGAGAAGCCTTTGGAGATCTCGACAGCTCCTCTACGAGACTCCATTGGCAACCTTGCCGACGCAGCGTCTCGTCCATGGCCGACATTGAGAGCTTGAAACTGCGCGACGAGCTGATGAGCTCGAGACCCATTGCGTGCCACTGGGCGCCTTGCCCGGAGAAGACGAATGCGATGGGCGCCGACGAAAGGATCCTTTTTTCTGGTGCTGGTGCCTTGAGCTCCGCCGCCAGCTGATCTGCTGTCGATGCGACGATGGCTTTCCTGTAGGAGAGAGCCGATTTGTGGACCCCAAGAGTGTAGGCTAGGCTACGAAGAGTTCGAGGCCCCGTCTCGTGAGTCTTGATCCAGTGACTGAGGTCTTGGGCACGTGATGAAAGGGCCTTCTCGGTGGATGCGCTCAGTACGAAAAGTTCTGGAGAGGGCAGCCCCTCGTTCTTTTGCTCGTAGCGCGAGTCTATTTGGCTGGAAGTGATGCCATTGGACGTGATGCCGTTGCTTGTGATGCCATTCATCCCGTATTCTGTTCCGTTCAGTCTACTCTTCGGGTCCACAGCCTCAAGAATGACATGGCAGTTGGTTCCTCCGTAGCCAAATGAGTTTAGAGATACTCGGGCCGGGCCACCGCCCCGGGGAGTCGGGAGCTCAGTAAGTTCTGTTGGGATCTGACAGACGCTTAGTTGAGATATTCTGTGACACGCCGAGTAAGCGTAGGCGGCTTACGCACCTTGATCTTTCTTTGGTAGAGCTTGAGCGACGGCTTCGGTTTGATGAAGTCCAGGTTCGGGGGGATCTTGCCATGCTTGAGAACGAGAATGCTCTTGAGCAGACCGGCCATGCCAGAGGCCGCTTCGAGGTGGCCGACATTTGTCTTGACGGAGCCGACGTAGAGATCGTCCATCCGGGCGGCTTCTTCGCAGAACGCCTTAGAAATGGACGCAATCTCTTCCCGGTCGCCCACTTGGGTTCCCTGTTTAGACGCCGCCTGTCAGTAAGTTGGGTCACGAAGTGCGTCAGCGTCGGAGCTGCTTACAGTTCCGTGGGCCTCGACATATGAGGTATCCGCTGGGTTCAATCCCGCCTCGCGGTACACGCGCGACGACAGCGAGGCCTGCGCATCGCCGCTGGGCGTGTTCAGACCAGAGGTTTTGCCGTCTTGGTTTAAGCCTGAGTTGGCAATGATGGCATGTACTCGATCACTGCCCTGCTTGTTAACTACCTTATCAGAACCTGGGAACGAGTGGGAGACATCACCGCGTACCCATCTTGTAGTGCGCGGTCCAACCGCTTGAGTACGATGGTCGCCACGCCCTCTCCACGCCCGTATCCCTCTCCTCGGGAGTCGAAGGCGTATGACTTGCCGTCTGGGTTCAGCATGCCCATGCCGCTCACTAAATCGGCGTCAGTAAGAACACCAACGACCGAGGCTGCGGTATACAAATGGTGATCCATCAAGAAATTCTTTCATTGACAGTGCCAATCAGTCCACACTTTGGGGCACTTACTAATGGCGAGAACATCGGGGTGAATGACGAGCTGCGAGCTGCCAACCAAGGCCAGGTCCGACTCCCCCAGCTTGAGGCTCTGGCACGCTTGATGAAGGGCGACCAAACTTCCGGACTTGACGTTTCTCAGCAGATAGTCTCTCTTTAAACAGAAGATAGGGACGTCTTACGCAGCCTGTATCGATAGTCATGCACGGCCCCTTCAGATCAAAACAGTACGAGATTCTGTTGGAGAGAACTGCTTCTTTGTAAGCATCCCAGACTCCAGAGCCGGACAAGCGAGGGCCTTTGAAACGTACTTGACTCGCCTGTTCCGTTGAGATGGGTTCTGCTAATGGTAGACGGGTCTTTGTGTCCCATGCGGTCGTAGCTCCTCTCGAAGATGCTCGCAAAGACGCCAGTGTTGGACCCTCGAAGCGTCTCGACAGGAATGGCGGCGTCTTCCAAAGCCTCGAAAGTCGTCATGAGAAACAGGCGCTGCTGCGGATCCATGGAATGCGCCTCAGTGCTGGAGATTCCAAAGAACCTGGCGTCGAACAACGATATGTCGTCCTGGACGAAGAAGCCGTGCTTCGTCACCACGGACTGCTTCGCCTCCGGGTATGGATCGAACCACTCGTCAGCGTTCCAGCGGTCTTTTGGAATCTTAGTCCGGCCGCTGCGGCCCTCCGAGAGCAGCTGCCATAGTTTGTCCAGGTCGCTGGCTCCGCCGGGAAGTCTACAGCCGACGCCGATAATAGCGATTGAACTTTGGCTTAGATGAGGCATGGTATGGTTCGGAACAAAGGCAGTGAAAAGTCGAGGTTCACAACGGTACAGAAGGCGCAGCCAGAAATCTGAACATATGCCCTAGACTTTGAATCCAAAGGATGCGAGGCATGTATTTCTATTGTCAATTTGGCAGTAGCTCCAACTTTTCCCCTTGCGAGACGTTGATCTCTCCTGGCCGGCCGTGAAGCCACTGTCCACCTCCGGCTGGCCGGGAAACGCAAATTTTGTCCGGAGTCGAGATCTACTGGCCGTATCATACGACAAAAGTCATCTTTCCACGTGTAGCAAGAGTCCGAATCATTGACCTGCCGCTCACGGCAGAATTCAACTCCGTCAAACCCTCCGACTTGCGCCAAACTCACTCACCATCTCCCCCGTTACCCTCCCCTCCTCTGCACTTCACGGTATGATCTGGCTTCATCCCCACCCAATCTGGCTGTGCGAAGCGCTCGCAGACTCTGTGGTAAACCGCCGGACCAGGGCCTCGTCGATTTCCACCGGACCAGGGTCTCCTCGACATCCACCGGACAAGGGCTCTCTTGAACCCGCCGGACCAGGCTGTCATCTGCATCTAACCGGCAACAAGGCCAAACATGTATACCACTGATGGCGAGCATTTGCCGCTCGGTAGGTCGAAGATACCTTATGCAATGAGGTCGCCGGGCCGTTGCCGGGATGTAACCGAACGATGAACGTGAGTCGAGGTTGAGTGGGAAGTGGGGGGTGTGGGAATGGACGAGTTCACGCCGTGGGTGAGCGGAGCTATGTTTGTACCTGCAAGGATCTTTATGCAGCAAGGACGCGTTGGCCCATGCGGCTTAATGTTGGGGGGGGGGGGGGGGGGGGGTGGGGGGGGGCGGGGCGGGGGGGGAGCGGGAAAGCGGGCCCCCGGTAACCCCGAAAAGGGGTGGAAGTATGAGGGCGC
>JAOWMA010000131.1:0-124379 GCA_025962755.1 Colletotrichum tropicicola
CGCCCCCCCCCCCCCCCCCCCCCCCCCCCCCCCCCCCCCCCCGGGGGGGGGGGGGGGGGGGGTGCGGAGGAAGAACCCAACCGCGGGAGGGAAAAGCGGGGCGGGTCGCGGCGGCGGGGCCGCTCGCGCCGCCGACGGGCCCCCAAGGCCCCCAGTTTAGTAAGTATCTAGTGGGTTATAATAAGTATAAGGCCCCTAACTTAGTAAGTACCCAGTGGGTTGCAGTTAGTATAAGGCCCTCAGCTTAATAAGTATTTAGTAGGTTGTAACTAGTATAAGGCCCCTAGCTTAGTAAGTATTTAGAGGATAATAGTAAGTATAAGGCCCCTAACTTAATAAGTATCTAATAGGTCATAGTTAGTATAAAGCTCTTAACTTAGTAAGTGTCTAGTAGGTCGTAACTAATATAAAACTTCTAGCTTAGTAAGTGTTTAGGGGATAATAGTAAGTATAAAGTCTCTAACTTAGTAAGTATCTAGTGGGTTGTAGTTAGTATAAAGCCCCTAGCTTAGTGAGTATCTAGTAGATCGTAGTTAGTATAAGGCCCTTAGTTTAGTAAGTATTTAGAGGATTATAATAAGTACAAGACCCCCGACTTAGTAAGTGTCTAGCGGGTCGTAGTTAGTATAAGGCCCTTAGCTTGGTAAGTATTTAGTAGTATTAGTAGGTTTTCTATAAAGTAAGAGACTAAAGGACTAATAATTCTTATACTTTTTAAGTAATAATATACACTCTAAAGAGTATTAATAAAGGTACCGCACGGGGATAAAAGGGCTAAAAAAGAGGTCTAAAAGAACTATCTAGTCTATAAGTCTCACAGTCTAACTAGTAGGTAGCCCCTAAGGGACTATAAAGCGGATAGTTCAACTAGGCTCTTAAGTAGGGACTACAGACCCAGTATGTAGAGTGGGCACTATTTATAAGGCTAGCGATAAAGTCTTTATCTCCTAGGTATATACACCCTAGGGGTATAGGTAGAGGGACCTTATATTTTATTAGGGATTAGGGGGGCTTACTAGGTTATTATAGAGGGTATAAGTAAACTTTATCTCTTAACCTATTAGTAAATAGTAAAATAACTTATCTTTCTTACTCTAGGTAGTTTAGTAACTAGGTAGAGGCTGTAGACTCTATACGTAGAGTAGGGGCTATTAAAGAACTAATATAATAAAGAGTTAATAAGTATTACTACTATACTTATATACTTACTATTATACTAGCTTAATAATAGTCACCTATTACTTAGTTTTATACTAGGGGTGAGAGGTTATTAAACTTATAGGCTTTAGAGGCTCTCTTATCTATTCTATATCTTACTAGTGTCTTATTATACACCTTTATATAGCCTAAAAGGTCACTATAGCCTTAGTCGTAGGGGGTGTATAGGGGCGCTACACTGGTCTATAAGAGTTAGTCTCTAGGAGTTAGTAAGTATAGAGTTCTCTTAAGTATTACTACTTTAGTCTTAGAGAGACTCTATATTATCTTTACTCTGGGCATTAATATAAGAAATAAGCCGGGTTATAAATACTTTAGGGCCTCTTTATCCCAACGATAAAGTTTAATAAACTTTATACAGGGGATACTAAATAACTAAAATATACAAAGGCTAGGCTCTTAGGTATATTAATAATTAAACCCTTTAGTTTTATAAGAATAACTTAAAGTTTTACTCAGAGTGGTAGTACTATACTCTAGAGCTTCTACTAAATATAGCTCAAAATATATAGATTATAGGGACGAGCCCTAGTTACTATAGTAGCTAAGTCTATTAAGGACTTAACTCCACGGGCGTAACCTAAAGAGGGATAGAACCCCCCTAGGACTAATAAATAGTCTATTAAAAGAAAAACTAAAGGGAAATTATAAATATTCACTATTAACTACTTAATATTAATACTAACTCGGGGTCAGTATTAAGTTAGTATTAGACTACCCCCCGGGCCTAAAGACTACTAGGGGGGGGTTAGAGTATAAGAGACTATAATTTAGTAGGAATACTTAATATAGGCCCTAGGCTGGAATTATATAGTAGCTATTATGAGCGTCAGCTTAGTGAGACTACCTCGCCTATAGCCTTATCCCTAGAGTTAATTACTTTTATAGTAACTAAGTCTGAATTAATAACTAAGATAGACTATTATCCAATAAGTTAGTAGGTAGGACTAGTATAATATCCAAAGGCACACCGGCCTCAAAAAGGCAGCAAGTAGACAAAGTACTACTACTAGGCCTCCAGACGGTAATACTAGTAGGGCCTTTTATTACTAACTCTAAGAGACCCTTATATAAGGAATCCTAAGAGGCCGGGGGGTATTAAAAAGTATAACTAGTCAGGAGACTAAACTATACACTCTAAATAAGTTAGTCTCTATCTCTTAGGTATAAAGTCTACAACTATTTATACTACTATTAGGGAACTATAAGTATTAAAAAGTACTATTAGTAAGTAGGATTAATTACTTAAGGGTAGGTCACCTTATATTTCTTAGGTTAGACCGGGTCGGCCTAGGATAATCTCTTAAAGGGCTAGTAATACTAAAAAGTATTAACTAGTAAGTAGTAATTTTTACCTAAGGATAAGTTACGTCCCAGGGGAGAGTTCTAGTAATTATACATATTTATTAGGGAGCCTAGTAGGTAGGCTTAAGTAGTTAGTTTAAGTAGTTTATTTATTAGTTTAGAAAACTAAGTTATAATAGGTAGGGGTAGTCTAAGGTCTAGCTAGGAATAATTCTCTTTTTACTATAGTTTAGATTTATATACTACTATAAGTAGTCTCTAGGGATACTCCTTAGTAAAGAGAAGTACAGACCTTCTTTTTTCTCCTAAGGGGATAGGACTAAGGTATAAAAATATATAGTAGTTTTATAGGGAACTTATCCTAGAATTAGGGCTATTTACTTTTTAGCTTAGTCACTAGGTTATTAGTAACTAGACTATAGGGGGCCTATAGTTTTCCTAGGGCTAATAGTATTTTTAAGTATTATAGTTATTAGTTAGAATAAGTTTTATTTAGCTTTATATACAATAGTATCTATATTTTTTTAGTCTTAGAAAAGAAAGAAGCTAGAGGATATAAAGACAAAACTCTATAAACCTAAGTAGTTATATACTATATTAGTTAACTTTATTTAACTAACCTAAGTAACTTAACACTAGAAAGCTAGAAATTCACTAAAAAGTAATATTTTATTATATTTTACCTAACTTTATAAGTATTTAGGTCTAAGTCGCTAGTATAATATAGAGACTTATAGTCTAATAAAATAGTTAAACCCTAGGTTTTTTAATTAATAGTTAATTTATTTTATTAGGGGATATTAATCTTTTTAACTCTTATTTAAGAAAAATAAGAGACTCTTTCTTTACTCTAAGTAGAGTTAAATTACTATTAACCTAAGGGTTATAGTAATTTAGAAAAAAATTAAAGTTTTATCCTACTCTAAAACTTATAACTTAAGAGTATTTATTTATTAATAATAAGGTAATATCTCTACCTAAGGTTAAAAGTATTATAAACTTTTATTTATAATATATAGTAATAGTAATAGTTATTTTAAGATAAAAAAGAGTAAGATATTAAAGTAATAAAGAGTTATAATAAAGATATATAAAAAAGTTTAATATTAAGTTAAAAGTTTAATAGTATAATAAGTATTATACTTTTTTATTTTATTTTTAATAACTCTTAATATTAAGGTCTTTTTCTTACCTTTCTCTCTTTTTTTCTCTCTCTTTTTTTTTTTTTTTCTTTTTTTTTATTTTTAAGTTTTCTTTTAGGTTTTTTCTTTAAGGGGGGTAGAGTCTTTATAGGTCTCTTTTTTTCTTTTTTCCTCTCTCTCTTTTTTTTTTTTTTAAAAAAGTTTTCCCTTTCTCTTTCTTAGCTCTCTAATATTCTTAATACTAAAAAAGTTCTCTTTAAAACCCCTTATAGCCTCAGTAGAATACCTATATTACTACTATCCTCTCTTATTAACTTACGATATAGCCCTAGGCTCTTATTAGTTTATAACGTAGTTCTGGTAGGTTCTTGGCTATTTATTAACTTACGATGCGGCCTCGGGCGCTTATTAGCTTGTGATATAGTTTTAGTAGGCCTATTAGTTAGTAATATAGCCCTAGGTGTTTATTAGTTTATAACGTAGTTCTAATAGGCCTATTAGTTAGTAATATAGCCCTAAGTACTTATTAGTTTATAATATAGTTTTAGTAGGCTCTTAGTTATTTATTAGTTTACAATATAGCCCTAAGTGCTTATTAGTTTATAATGTAGTTCTAGTGGGCCCTAGGTGCTTATTAGTTTACAACATAGTTTCTATGGGCTCTTAGCTATTTATTAACTTATAACATAGTTTTAATAGACCCTTAGTTACTTATTAGCTTACAATGCGGCCCTAGGTACTTATTAGTTAGTAATGTCATTCTAGTAGGCCTCTTAGTCACTCTTTAGTTAATAACATAGCTTTAAGTTCTTATTAGCTTACAACGTAGTTCTAGTAGGGCCCTAGGCTCTTATAGACTAGTGATATTATTCTAGTAAGCTTCTTAGTTATTTATTAGCTTATAATATAGCCCCGGGCACTTATTAGTTAGTAACGTTGTTCTAATAGGCTTTTTAGCTACTTATTAGCTTATAACGCGGCCCCGGGCACTTATTAACTTACAACATAGTTCTAGTAGACCCCGGGCGCTTATTAGTTAGTAATATCGTTCTAATAAGCCCTTAACTACTTATTAGTTTATAATACAGCCCCGGGTACTTATTAGCTAGTAATATCGTTCTAGTGGGCCTCTTAGCTACTCCTTAGCTAGTGATACAGCCCTAGGCCCTTATTAGTTTATAACACAGTTTTAGTAGGCCTATTATAACTAGTGATATAGCCCTAAGTATTTATTAGTTTATAACGTAGTTCTAGTAGGCCCCTCGGCCACTCCTTAACTAGCGACGCGGCCCTAGGCCCTTATTAACTTACAACGCAGTTCTAATAGGGCCCTAGGCCCTTATAGACTAGCGACGTTATTCTAGTAGGCTCCTCGGCCGCTTATTAGTTTATAATACAGCCCCGGGCACTTATTAGCTTATAACATAGTTCTAATAGGCCCTTAGCTACTTATTAGTTTACAATACAGCCCCAGGCACTTATTAACTAGTAACGTCGTTCTAGTAAGCCCCTTAGCTACTTATTAGCTTATAACGCAGCCCTAGGCACTTATTAGTTAGTAATATTGTTCTAGTAGGCCCCTTAGCCACTCCTTAACTAGTAATACAGCCCTAGGTGCTTATTAGTTTATAATACAGTTCCTATAGGCCCTCAGCTACTTATTAGCTTATAACGTAGTTCTAGTGGGCCCTTAGCTACTTATTAGCTTATAACACAGCCCCAGGCACTTATTAGTTAGTAATATTATTCTAGTAGGCCTCTTAGCCACTCTTTAACTAGCGACGCAGCCCCGGGCCCTTATTAACTTATAATACGGTTCTAGTGGGCCTATTATAACTAGCGATACGGCTTTAGGCACTTATTAGCTTATAATATGGTTCTAGTGGGCCCCTCGGCCGCTCCTTAGCTAGTAACGCGGCCCCGGGCCCTTATTAGTTTATAACGCAGTTCTAGTAGGGCCCCGGGCCCTTATTAGTTTACGACGCAGTTCCAGTAGGGCCCCGGGCGCTTATTAGTTAGCAACGTCGTTCTAGTAGGCCTCTTGGCTGCTTATTAGCTTGCGACGCAGCCCCGGGCGCTTATTAGCTTGTGACATAGTTTTAGTGGGCCCTAGGTGCTTATTAGTTAGTAACGTTATTTTAGTAAGCCCTTTAGTCACTTATTAACTTACGACGCAGCCCCGGGCGCTTATTAGTTAGCAATGTTGTTCTAGTGGGCCTCTCGGCCACTCTTTAACTAGCAATACAGCCCCGGGCCCTCATTAACTTACGACGCAGTTCTAGTAGGCCTATTAGCTGGTGATATAGCCCCGGGCGCTTATTAGCTTATAACGTAGTTTCAGTGGGCCCCAGGCCCTTATTAGTTTATAATATAGTTCCTATAGGCCCTCAACTACTTATTAGCTTATAATATAGTTCTAGTGAGCCTTTAGCTACTTATTAACTTACGACGTAGTTTTAGTAGGCCCCCGGGCCCTTATTAGCTTGCGACGCGGTTCTAGTGGGCCTATTAGCTAGTGACGCGGCCCTAGGCCTTTATTAGCTTGCGACGCGGTTTTAACAGGGCCCCGGGCCTTTATAGGCTAGTAACGCCCTTTTCAGTAGGCCCCCCGGCTGCTTCTTAGCTAGCAACGCAGCCCCGGGCCCTTATTAGCTTGTGACGCAGTTCCAGTGGGCCTCTTAGCTAGTAATACAGCCCCAGGCCCTCAGTAGCTTGCGACGCGGTTCCCATGAGCCCCGGGCTCTCACAGGCTGGCGACGCCCCTTCCCATAGGCCTCTCGGCTGCTTATTAACTTACGATGCAGTTCCCATGGGGCCCCGAGCTCCCGTTAGCTAGGCGACCCGGCCCCGGGGCCCTTATTAGCTAGTGACGCCGTTCCCATGGGCCCCTCGCGCCTCACCCCCGCGCGCCGCCTCCCCATTAGCCCGCAACGCCGCCCCCCAGCGCGACGCCACCCCGCCGCGCATAGGGAGTAGGATTACTATAGATAATAAAGAATAAATAAGTATATATATAAGATATTATTTCCTAAGTCTTAAAAACTTTTTACCTTTTAACTATATAAGTTATTTAGATTTTATTATTTAGTCCTAGAAGTACCTAGGAGATTTTTAGTTAAAAAAACTAACTAAATTCTATAGTTAAATTTTAAAAGTTTCTAAAGACTTTTAACTAAAAAAGTTAACTAGATTTTATAGTTAAGTTTTAAAAACCTCTAGGAACTTTTAGTTAAATAAATTATTTAAATTTTATAATAAAGTCTAGGAAGTTCTTTAGAGTTTTTAACTAAATATATTATTAGTAAAAGTCCCTTAAAGCTTTTAGTTATATTTATTATTAAAATTCTATAATTAAATATTAAAAGTTCATTAGGACTTATAAATATTATTTATAGATATTATTATTAGTCTAAGTATAAATCTTATTTATTTAGTTATTTAATACTTTCTTAGGTAGGTTTCTTTTAATACTATTTAGATTACTTATAACCTTAGGACAAAAAGGCCTTTTATATAACCCCTAATTTAGTTTTAATCTTAGTCCTAACCTAACTTATATTATATAGTAGGAGGTTATTATTTACTCTTAAAGGGTAGTTATAGAACTATAAAGTTTTGTTTATAATAGTTATACTATCCTATTAAGCCCTTAAGCTTATTTAGTATCTTAAGTATACTAAAAGGACGAAAGCCTAAGTATTCTATAGTAAGACCCCTAAAGTCTATATTAACTAAAATCTACTTAAGACTAAGTAGTATTAAAAGACTTTAAACGCCTATAATATTACTAAGTACTAAGAAGAAAGGGGAGTTAAACTAAATCTTATAGATATAGTTAAGTATTATATCTATAGATAGTATAGGAAGTAGGATTATGTTAATAAGTTAGATACTATCTTAACCACTAGGGTTAAGTAGACCTATAGCTAATTACGGTCTAAATTTATCTTTATTAGGGAGCACCTAACTATCAACAGTACAAACGCGCACTACGTCGTAACTTATTATATGTATCCAAGCGAAGTACTAGTGAACGATAGCGCGGGCCGCGCGGTTTATTTAAGAGGGCAAGCAAATAGCCTCAAAGCGAGCTTTCTGGACATTATACCCCTAGGGGCCGGCGTGTTCTATCTAATAGTCGCGAATAACTAGTTTAGTATCGACGCGCCAGTCGTAGCTAATACACTAAAGTGCGTTAAGAGAGCTTACCTCAGCATCTAGGACAAGTTAGTCGATAATATTGAGAAACATTTCAAAGGGCAGTGTATAAGGTCCGGCTTTTCCTAGGACGTTCCTAAGCTTCTAGTGGTAGGTCGTTCCTTCCTTCTGGCCAGCTTCGTAGTGATCAAAAGACTTCTAATTTCAGCCGCAGAAGAATATAGTAATTTGCTTAGGTGACTTTTCGGGGGCAAGGAAGTAGATATCAGTCTCGTTGAGTACGTAATACCTAGGAAAGTTAGTAATAAGGCCGATTGGACCTTAGGACTTCATCAAATACTAACCTCTAGCAGAGTGAGGGATACACAGTACTTTTCAACTTTTTAGATAAAGCCGGAGGAAGAAGCAGCCTATAAAAGAACTACTCGATTAAACAGAGTTAAAAGTGGTAGGGCCATACCTTAGAAATTACCACTGAAGAATACTAAAGGTAGAGGTTAAAGCTTTGGTTATATATGTTCCTCAACTTGAATTTTCACTATAGTGAGTTAAATAAATATAGTTCTGTTTACTTACTACTTTACTCAGGGGAGAATAAAACAAAGGAAGTCTAACAACACAGGTCATCATCACTACAAAGTAATTAGTCTAGGAACATAGTATACTAAGTTCGCCTATTTAAGTAATGCTCGACACTCTGGATCCTAAACTAAGGTGTGTGCGACATCTGCCTCGTCCAGATATACGATATAGTGTGTAGATAACTTCATTTACTTTGTCACATTAAGTGGTCGCAAAGCCTACAGTTAGATGCACACAAGCTAACATGGGACACGTTACTTTATAAGACGACTCTCAGCTGTGCCACTCTTTGAATGTCCACTTCCCAGTCACAATGGAAAATTGTTGATTATTACTGCGTCATGATCGAACATTCTCTCAATCAGAATCCAAATCTTTACGCATTATAGTCTTGATTCAGTGTCGATTTGCCGCAGCATAGCAAAGAGGCCGAAAGAGGAACTCAGAAACAGGTGTTAGTATGGCGGAGCTGGCCGAAGGCGTATTCATAGAGTTACCCAGAACTATTCTATCATAAATGATTTTGCGCGGTGTTGTTACTTAGGAAAATCCAATCTACACTAGTCGTCTCTCCATTCTCAAACGGCCGATTGAGGTATCGATGTCTCGGCGCATCGTCAGACATGCCCTCGGGTAGAGACGCCCAGCAACAACATGTCTTGAGGTACTTAAGATAACGGCTGAGCACCTCACATCGCCTTGATCCGGAGTGTGATGCCTGAATATGAAATTGCTGACGTCTTTGCCCACGCGTACCACAGGACCAAAGGGTGCTGTAAGATGTTGACAAACCCAACAAAAAATTGCACAGCTTTATATCTCGAGGGGCTTGTCCGAGTTTCCATCTGCTTCTTTCTCTCTGTGTGACGCATCATCTTCTTGCTCCACGTCAATCGCTGACCCATCGCCTTGAAGGATTTTCTCTTGTCCTGTATTAACAATTTGCACTTCTTCTTGTCCGAAACCCTCATCTTGCCCTAATTGGGCATCAATTCGCATCTTATCCATAGTATCCAGCCTGGAAGCCGGCGGCACAGAGTCTCCCGAGGTAGAAGCACCCCGAGAACTGTCCTGTCCCGGGCTGGGTGGCTCGGCAGACGCAGCCGGGCTCGAAAATGAAATTTGCCCCGTTGAAAACCGGATCCTCTTTGGTGGACGGCGAGGCGGAGTTTGCAGAAGTCGCGGCGGACTCGGCTCGAGGTCAAGCGCGGCGGTATCTCTGGAGCGACGTGGTCGTCTCGGGGGAGTCTGGAACAGGCGGACTAAAGTCCCGGGGGTCTGAAATTCGTTGGCTGGGGTTGCGGGAGGCTTGGGCGTGGCTGGCAGAGGTGTGGGCGCCGAGCTGTGTACATCGCCCGAGGTTGGTGAGGCCGCGGCGGACTTTTCTCGACTGGAGGATTCGTCGTCCATGTTGAGCGAAAGCTTGATATCTCTGGCTAGTCTTTTGTTCGACTGTTCTAACTTGGGCGCTGCGAAATGCACATCGGCGGCGTCCGCGTCTTGACAAGAGGTTGTCGCGACTCCATATCCAACGTTACAGTACCCCACACCCGCGTTTCTACCCTCGTTTTCATTGGCTTGTTCGTATCTGGTAATTTCTCCTATTTGGGTCCGCTCTGCCTGGGTAACATTGGTTCTTGATCTAGAAGACTGGCCTCATAGAGTCGCTTCGCTTCAGATTCACATCACAGCTCCGTCATTTATCTTCTCATGCTAAGTTCTTCACGGGGAGCCATCTGGAGTTCTAGAACCATTTGATGGCAATTCCGTGTAGGACATGCCGTCGCTCGATCCGGTCGACTTTGCGATCATATGTCCGGGCACCTAGCCAACTACGAGGTCCACTCGGCTATGTTAAACTGAACCCTTTAGTGCGATTTTTTCTAAGAAAATCTCATGGGTTGCCGGGAGATAATTTCAAATGCTTTGGCAGACTCCCAGTAAAACTCACGTGGCCTTGCCAACTGAATTAATTTTAATATTGGGTTTGGAGAAGTCTGTCAAATTCAGAATAAGCCAGGGTGGAACTGCCGCAGTGCTTATTGTAGATGAGATTCTCAACATCCAAGGGCACTTGCACTGCTACTGAGTGCGGAACCAACCAGCACCAATACAAAAGTAAATTAAGATGGCTCTAACTCCCGTTCTAGGCCCGAGCCTTATAACATTGGAATCTATAAACCATACTAAGGATTGCTTAATGAACATTTAAAGTAACTCAAATAAATGCAGTGACTAGATGAGGCTGTAGATCTCCCATGCAGCTATAATGAGATGATATGCGTGGTAATATTTATGTCAAGTGCTATGATGAGAGGAAAGGGAGGTAAGTCCAGTATTCTTAAGAACTCCTATGCCACGTCTGATAGAAATAGGGCCTTAATAACTCACAAAAGAAACAACCAACGGAAAGCGAATGAATGGGTTTCAAGGCGGCAAGTAACTGCGTATTTACATACTGCGGCCAATAGTAGATGGCAACAAGCTGTGCTCAGTGCTGTACCGCATTTCACGTTGCTGTTCTGCCCTAAAGTCACCACTAAGTCAAGTCATTTTACTCGTAGTTAGAGACGTCTTTTCTATTGGTGATTAGACGTCCACTTGAGAATAGATGTTGTACTACTCCAAACCAGTGCGAATGAACCTAAACGACAGTTCACGAAGCCTTAAAGAAACACCTTTCCCCAAAGTACACCGACAATAAACACAACTCTGTTTTCCATGATATCGCGCATGATACCGGAAAGGAATGAGTACCACTCGCCTCCTCCCTGTTCTGCTCTTTCTTGGCAGATAAAAGAGATCACGCTGAAAACCCATAGGGCGATCTGATAAGATGCAACACACGAGAGAATCCGCCTGACCACATGCCTGAGCTTGAAAGTTTCGGGGGAAAGGCCCCATCGACTGGCATAGACGTTGAATGTGCCGCTGTCGCCCCAGGCTTGCGAGTTTCTCGTCATGGTTGGTGAGTTCAAAATCCTTCTCGCTTGATGCTGGGCTGACGTAAAACGAATGGGGCCGCCTCGGAAGGTCGTCGCCGCCGCAGGCACAGGTGCCTGGCCTCGACTCGCACGTTCCGTATGTATGTTGACACTATTCGCTGGCTCTACCAAGCGCCGTGCGTGTCGTGGCCAAGGATTCCGCGGACTTGTTGAATCTCGACCTTCGCTCAATGGAGGCGTGACCGGAGGAGTGGGTAGAAATACACGCAGTCTTTCGTTTGTATTTGTCGAACCATTTGCATTGGGTAATCTGGGGGCGTTCCGTTGAGAAACAAAAAGTTCGTCTTCGCTGTCTGTGAGCAGCTCAATTACTCTGAGCTGGTGCCTCGGTCTGTGAATGCGCGATGATGCCAGGAAGTCTAAGGCTTGACGGTTTCGATGCCTCATGTGTGTTGGCCTGTGATGTGGCGACAACTGAGATGGCATGGCGGTCGCCGAGCATTGAGCTTCACCTCACAGTTTGTTGAGATTCAGAGATCGCTATGCCGAAGTGATTAAATGAAGAACTGTCGTGAATTTGAGGCAAAGCAGCCCTTCCGTGGCCCCTAGCTTCCTGAGACCAAGGCGGCGGTGAGTGGGCGTTTGCTGGTGGTCCATCCACATGTCTAAGACATGGCCGGTCGACCAACGTCACCCTGGACACCAGTCTGAGGTGATAGCACGCACAAGAGACTTTATGTCGAAGTCATAACACAGGCGCCCGAATTTCCAACGGAGCACTAAAGCACACATGCCACAGGCATATTGTTGTCTTGTTATGACGCTGTACTGCATTGCATCAACCAAATTTCATCATTTTTGCATGTGGACATAGTCTGACACATGTCGAATGCAGGCACAATCTTACGTGCATAGTTTTGTTCGCGAACTGTAATTGTCGCTTCCATGACGTAGGTGGTATGGCTGAATATAAGGGAAAACTGAATGGTGCAGGCAGATGTTTTTCACGTAGGCCGGCGCTAGGGAAGGAGGGACTGAATTCAGAGTCCAGCATGTCAATTTCAAAAAACCTAGCTCTTGTGACTTCATGAGAATGTAACTAGCGCAAATCCAACTCCTCCCTCAAGCTAAAGCCTAACCTAGATATAATGATTGCTTAATTATGCTCGAATGGTGGCGTGGCGACTATTGGCCGAGATGCTACTAACGACTTATAGGTACACTCGGGACTGACAACTGGAGTCAAATAGACAGAAGAACAGCTAAGCTTACTCAATTTATTGAGATTTGCAAGGAGAGATTTACTTCGTTTGAGAGCCAAGACTCCTGTCGGACGAGAATAAACCATGTTGAGCATAACTGACGCCCTCTCCTTAACGACAGACGTGATAGAGGGCAGTGGCCACTAGTGATGAATGGAGAGTTTAGGGTCAAATGTAACAATACAAATGATGAAAAGATTGAAAGCTAGGACGAATTAGTGAATGCCCATAAGGCCTCTTACTATGAAGGCAGATGTTGCTAAAAATACTTCCGTAATATTTCAGGTGTCATCGTCCGGACGGTTTTGATGGGCAATGGCAGTCTGGCCATTGTCACGTACGACTTCACCCACGGGGAAATTCAAAATCTTCTCCGGTCTCCCATAGATCAGCCGGTGAGGGTGCTATTAGCTGCTTGTGAATCTGGTGCGATAGCGAATCGGGCTACTAACGTTGCTCTAGTCTAACATAGCACCGTGTGTTTTTTCCGCCCTCCCCTACACTGCACCTCCCTATGAGCAAGTGTCCAGTTATTACTCGACATCCTTGCGGGTCGAAATTATCAGAAACAGCTCCTGGATAAGCTCATTCTGTTCAGTCTCGCTCCTCTTCAGCTCTTCCGTGAAGACGGCCTTGAAAATCGCTTTGACAGCCTGTTGATCAATCATCTCCCCAGTGGACGACTTCTCCGCACCAAACTCAAGAATCCTCTGTCCCGCCTTGTCCAGCGCAAAGCTCATGTTTGACTCCCACATGTCTTCGGCCCTGTTGATAATAATTCTGAGGTCGCTCTGATCTATTTCAACTGCACTGCGGTGAGCGTGGACCGCTTGTCTGGCGCCTTGTCTCGCGTCATCCAGAAGCCGACCGTGCTGTTGATCCTTAAACAGCTCGATGATTTCATTGGCAATGCTGCGGTTGTGCGTCGCTGCCTTTCTCCGTTGGTTCTTGCTAGGACCTCTGGGACCAAGTTTCGCCGCGGTTTTTGTGTAGATTTCACTGGCGATGAGTTGATGGGTCGTCTGGATGCGATCAAACACCTTGCAGCCGGTGTCGTCGTCGTAACTCCTCCACGCCTCATAGTTCGCGTCAATCAACTCGAAAAGCGTGAGGGTCTCTTCACTCAAGACCTTCTGGTGCAACAGCTCGAATACCTTGTGTCGCGTATGGTCGATCGCAGCCACGCAGTCGCGGGAGAATTCCGAGGCAATGGCTTCATCGGCGAGGTTATTGAACTGGTCAGTTTCGAGGACGTCGTGTCCGACCTTGCTCTCGATCATGGTGTTGAGGACTTGTTTGTTGCGGACGGCTGAATTGTACCATCTCTCGATGCTTGACGCTCTTCCCTCCGCCGCCCGATAAAGCTGGGAAAGCCTCTCTCTCATCAACTTCGGGTTCATCAGGTCGTTGAAGGTGCCTGCGAGGACGATCATGTGGCACAAAATAAGGCTCTGTAGTGTCTTTTGGAACAGGAACGCCCTTCTAGCTTCGCTCACAGCTCTGACGTTGGCGTAGAACTTGCCCGCCTCCTCGACGGTTACAGTGGCACCGCTGGTCCGTTTGCGGCCGCAAAAGTCGACAATGCAAGATCTCAGCCAGCGAAGACGACCAGAAGCCAGTCGGGCCACAGAGCCGGCGATCATGGCATCAATGTGTCGGGACAAACCGGGGTCCTGGTCGCTGAGGTCATGACCGACGTTTTGCATTGCGGTTGATAGATGCGTCCGTATCATGGCGACTTTGGCCTTGGCAGTGTCGCGCTCCTTCTTTTTCTCAATTTCGACGAGGCCTAGGAGCGTGGTCTCGGTATTGGCGGCCGTGTGCGACATGACGTTTTGAGTTGCCGTGCTGGTGCAACGAACAGGTCAGTCGGGTGGGGTTTGGAGAGCGAGTTCCACGGGATGCTTACGCACTGTCAGAACTTGTTCGGATAGCACCTCTGAGAGTTCAGAGAAGCTTGAGAAGGCGATTTGGAGGCTTAGGTTGAAGTGATAACGGTTCGGCGTCGGGATGTTGGACGCAGAGAGCAACTATATTGCTCAAGTGGGAGAAGATATAAGCTTAGTAGAGGACTGAAAGAATGGAAGAAAGGCAAACTTGCTTTAGTACTGTGAATCTCATACACAAAGAGGAGCACTTGTCTGAATCAAGACGAAGGAACAGGAAGCTGCGAATATTGTCTGTAGTCTTTCCTTTGTTCTCACGTTTACCACGCGGGAAGATATTCAAAGTAGTCTCTCTTCATTGAAATAAGTTGAAATGTGAAGTTATGTTTCAAAGGGATTCTTTTGATAGCAACGGGTCACGTTGGGTCCAGCAGGATTGTTGAAATACGGAGATGGCAAGCCACCTTGCCGTATGGCAGTATGCGGGGAGCACCTGAAAACAGCAGTGAGCTCAATCTATGCCATTCCCTTTCTTTGTGTCCCAAATGTGACATGTTTCAGCAGCCCAGCTTATGTTAAGAACAACTTAGTAATATCGTTCAAACTGTCTTTGTCTTTCCCAAAGATCGTAGGATGTAGTAGATGAACCGAGAGAATGAAGTGGGGATTGAAATTCTAGAGGCTGGTCAAATATATCATGAGGTCTCTGCAGTCCGCATGACTATGAGGCTTGCTCGATGGTGACAGGGGGTGCCGGCAACATGACAATGTCAAAATGTGAAAGCTGGAAATGCACACTGGCTTATGCGGGATTGTGGCCATGCCACATACGTGGCAATCTAGGAGAAAACTAACAAGATCAGCCTCTTGGTATCAATGTTGAAAAAGGCTTGTTTACCAAAATTACTCAAGACTAATGTGAGTCAAAATTGGTTTGTATTAGTTGCCTACGAAGGGGAATATCTTGTCCTGGCTGTCTGTGTTGTTGCTATTACTGTCTCACCTGGATTTCATCTTTATAACATGACAGTTGACGCTGGCTTCTCTGAGCGACTTGGCGCCTTCACAGCCAAGATTTAGCACCTCATACACAGTTTTTCGACCTTAGGTTTAATGTGAACACTATCTAGCCTATTAGCCTAGTACTGGCCGGTCCTGGTTGTGACACATTTCCACTGCATGCGAACTGCTCGTCCACTTATGTTTCAAGCCAACAACTACCTCCTGTACAAGCTCACCGGCCTTTGAGTCTTGTATGTGGAGAAGAAAGACCTCTGATTGCCTTGTAAGTGGGTAGTGGCGGGGACAGCTCAAAGTTGGTCGGATAGTAGCATTTTGCCTCTTCTTAGGAGCCGATATATAAGGAGGCTCTGGCCATGATCAAAGCAACTGGTCATTCAGAGGGATTGGATGTTTCGGCCGGGGGATGAGGGGGAGAGTGGGGACATGAAGGGGTAGTCGTATTTCAGAAGGAGCCAATGACGGGCGAGATCTGACTGCGGCGATCATTGTCTCGGTGTGCCCTATGGCCAAAAAGGAGCGTCATATGATGTTGTTTTTGACTGTGGCTGAATACAGTACAAATTCAAGTACGTACCCGCGCCAATTTTCCCTCGTTCCTTGGGCAACAGTCCAGTGCCAGGAGAAGCTGGGCTTCAGAGAGGTGAGGGAAGGTACCTACCTTAAATAAGGACTAGGCAGTACGTACTGTCTTGGCGCCACATCCAGGCATAAGGTAATGTACCTAGTATCTGAGTTGACATGCCAGGTGTAGGTAGTGTTGAAGAGGCAGCTGGCACGCCATGGTTCCACAGCTCCCAAAAAGTGGACGCCTTGATTTATGTCATTGGCCTAGTGGCGTTGCTTCCGTTCCAGCCTCCAGGCCGGCCGGCCAACGCCTCCCACTAATAGTCTCTTGCCCAACTTCACACCCCCTCTTCCCGCTTGGCCATGCGGTGAGCAGTTGTTTGCTTGTTTAAGGCACCTTCCATCCCCGGCCCTTCGTTGCGGCAATCAACCCCCACCGCAATGTCCAGCAACATCCCAGAAACAACTCCCGCGTCTGGGAGCAGGGAGGATGATTCGACAGGGGAAAAAGAGCCAGCCGATTCAGCCCATGCCCAGGCTATCTGGGAGGCCCTATACCCAGAAGCTTCGTCTGGCCTAGGACAGTGAGTCGTCCTCTCTTCTTACTACCTTTTGCGACTGCCTGCTAATTTGGAATCGGACACACAGGGATAACCTCGTCGGCCAAGGATCACACAATAACGACACCGAGAAGCCCAAGCCCGATGCGACGCCCGAGAACAGCCGCGAGTCCGCCCATTCCAAAGAAGCGGAGCAGGTGAAGAAGCCCGCCGATCGACATGATACGGATATCTTCGACCCCAACCAGACGCCTACTCGTTTCAAGGCTGTCATTCGCTGACTGTGGCGCGCTTGCTACAATCTCGCGGTACTCCGCGGTCGTCAAAATGGAAGTAGAGGCGCCCAACGAAATTGTTTCTGGCGAGCCGGCGGTGGTTTGAGTTATGTTGGGAACGGAGGGTTGTTTTCCGTTGTTTATTGAGGAGGCTGGGCAGGGTAGGTGTATGTAGTCCAATGTGCCTTGCTGCAGTATTGGCGACCAGAATATAGCGATGAGTTGGCATGCTTTTCAAGAAGATCCTCTCATCAATGACGAATACCTTGAGACTGTAGGCACATGCTCGTTTCCGGTTGGTGAGGCAGTCAGCCAGTCGGACTACAATGCGACCACCAACCCGGCGACAGTAGACTTGACAGTTTCAAAATATACCCTGATTTAATACCCGTAATTTGCCTTCTATGTCCAAGAAAGTTGGTCATGCCAACGGGTGCTCGGGGCCGCTCGGGGCAGCTCCGCCGTCGACGATCTGGCAGCCATGATGAAGACCAAAACGATGAGCAAGCGACCCCCGAGCAACAGCGCCGTGTGGTATGTCTATAGAAAACCTTTGAATAGGGACACCACGCTTTTCGTCAATATGAGTTCATTCCCTTGCTTGACGTTTAGTCTTTGTCGTAGCTTTACGGCCGTCATATCTGGAGCTGAGTGCGGACGCGGACGGCAGAGATGCGGAATTGAAAATCGGCACCCGGAAACCCCATACGGGCGGGCACTTCGGGCACAAACATTTCAATTTCTTTGCGACATCTGATAGACTTTGGTGTGTAACCATTAAGTCTTGTATGGCGGGCGATGGCACTTTACGTCCGACTCGGTGTCTGAGACGCCACGGCGGCTTCTGCTCTCGCGGATGTTCAACGGAGGCGAGCAAGTTTCAACTACCCGAAAATCAACAGGGAAAATGGTCGAGCAAATAGGGACGTGAAATTCTTGCAATCGATTTGAATTTTTGAGATTCTGTCGCTCCCTCGGGCGACATAAGGCCGGTGACCGCCAGAGAGGCATAGCTTGCTGTCTAGCCACTGTTGCCCAAGAACCTTTTCCAAGGGGCCGGGAGCGAAGCGTCAACGGGGCCGAAGAATTACGTACGAACAGCCGCTGTTAACGGGTTCTCAATACTGAAGCCTTTGGTTGACAGGACGTGTCTCGTTGTCAAGGTTCACGACAAGTTGGAAACTACCAGGCAAAAGGTCCTCAATGTCTCCCGCTTTATAGTATCTCAGAACAATTAGGGGACTGCTTTCCGGGTCCAGGCACCGTACATCGTCGCCGGGACACTGGGAGCATCCGGTGCGGACTACAAGCGGACCGAGCAAGACACCAACCTGCCTGTCCTTCCCCGGCGGGCGATGTCTTCGAACTGAGAAAGAGAGTAAAAGGTCTCCGCCTACTTCGGAATGTCTTGAGAAATTCTCACTGGTAAGTAAGAGGAGACGGGCTGTAGTTCGCCGAACAAAACAGCATGACTCGTGGGGGAACCACAGCGCACATGGAACCAACCCTCGTCAACAAATCTTGCTTTCTATGGTGTGTAGTCCAGGGCGGTGAAGAGCTTATTTGGACTTCAGTAATCAATGGCAACCTGACAGTTGACGCAAGTTTGAAAAACCCTTTCTTATTGTTCCGTTACACGACCAATTGACCTTTACCTGATCTGTTGTGTCCATATTACTACCGAATGAGGCGTCTAGGCGATGAATTTGGTGTCTTGTCCGCGTTGGCTTCCGAACCCACTCCATAAGAACACAGGCAGCAAAGCCGTGTGATATATTCGCATCTCACAACACACCTTAAAAGAATACAGAGGCAAGTTGAAAGACTAGGCCGGCAAAATCTCCCCGGTATCCCTTGCACTCAGTGCCTCGATAGCCTCCGCCACATCCATCCGACCATATTCCGCGGCAAACGTCGATGGCTCTGGCCAAGATGGGCGCATCGGCAGCCTCGGTATCATCGAGCTTTCTAAGAATTCAATAAATCTCAGCCAATCGGATTCAGGGCAGGTGTCGCTCAAATGCTCCTCGCTCAAGATGCGCTGGAGACGTTTCTTCTCCAAAGACAGCCTATCAGCCCACGACTGGGGGTCGTTGGTGTGAATCACCGCCCCGAGTTCAACAAGACCTTTGACCAGCCTTGTTGCGAAGCGATCGCCATTCTCTGCAACTTCAAGTCCCTCGTCTCTGTCTAGGCCGGCAAAGACGGCGTAGTGGAGGCTCGCAAAGCCATTGATATTTGGCCAGTCATGCAGCGATCCGTTTCGCGTGAGAACCTGCCTCAAGGGGCCGCTCCGGCGTTGGGCGACAATCCACTCAATGACTTTCGTCATTCCCACCGCTGACATCATCTGTAGTGGCGGGATGGTCCCAAATAGGAAAGGAAGTCTGTCCCAGATGGCTCCCTTCTCAAGCAGAAGCTTGACGGTGGACTCTCTGCCGTACGCAATAGCGAGCTGGAGAGGACTTAAATCAAGAAGGCCGCCTCCTTTACCTATCAAATCGGTTGTCTCCATCGCACCCATGCAGATCGACGGGCAGATACAATGTAAGCTGGCTTCGGCGTCAATTTTCGCTCCCTTATCCACAAGCCACTGCGCTATATATGTGTGTCCACGCATGGCGGCAGCATGCAACAGGGTGGCCATTAGGTGGTCATTCTCTTTGTAGTTGCGGTGGTGTTCTAGATTGCCGCCCGGACAGACCCAGGACACAAGAAAGTGCCCAGAGAGCATAGTCGTAGTATTAAGCGGAAGTAGTGCCCAAGGGATAAAGTGGGCAATACAGTCAACAAGGGGAAGGTCTCCAGAGAGAACAGTAGAGATAAGTGCACCGTCGCGTGTGATCTGTTGGGATCTGGCAAGGGTCAGAAGGTACCCGCTAGGTTTGAGAGCATGCAAGACTGACGGATGGTTCATTCTATGCTTGGGGAACAGGCGTGCATCTTCGGCCTTTATGATGTCGGGCATAACTCATCTTCTGATAGGCACGGTGGTCAGCGACGGGACCGGTCCAAGAACAAAGAAGAAGACTTTTGCCTACACGGAAGACTTGTCGCAGCACAAGATTTGCCAGTCCCTGCAAATAGGATGGATGTAGAGGGGGTCATTGGCAATGGAGTGCCACTCGCGAGAGACGAGGGACAAGTTGGCGAGGTGCTGTAGTCCGATGCAGGAAGAATCCCCTGCGGAGGGGTTAATCAAAGCGTTTATAACGGCCATCTTGATCTTGTTCGGGAGTCTACATGGGCAACAGGATGACCGTCTAGCGAATGGGAGACAGGCGTCCTTTGAGGACGCCATGTCGGGCTTGGTCGATGGGGGTGGCGTAGGCGTTTGTTGACTTGAGAGCTCGGGGCCCTTGTTGTTGTGGAAATGAATGGAAAGCCTGCGAAGATCCAAACCGTCAGCGACAGGCGCGTGTTTCCATGCATGCCGCAAGTGGCAGGTGCATCTAGAACAAGAGTACTTTCTGCAAATGCCTGAAGGAAGGTTAAGTCATCAGTTTCTTGAGTCTTTCCGGGAAGGAGGAGGTGGGGCCCGCGTTGATCCAGACCCGGGCTACACTTAATTATGAACTCTGCCAGCCGGGAAGGCAGAAAGATACTCTCCTGCCTTCCCAAGATGGATTTGACTCTCCTTATGACACACATGTGGACCCGGATGGCCCTCCAGAACACTAGGAGGGAAGCTGCCCCGGGCGGCACCTGCCCAAAATCAATTTTCTGTTGGATTCAACATCCACGACGGATATGAAGCAATGTGACTTTAACACACTCTGACGGCAAGAAATATGCACAGATCGAGACTCAGAGTGGTAAAATGCGCAGAATCCAGATGTTCCAAATCAGCTCGGATTCTTCAGTAATGTGTCTCAACGACTGGCCGCTCTCCCATTTAGAGCAACAATCACTTTTCCAAGTAGTCCGAGCCTTTTTCTCGGTCCTGGAGAGAGCCGAAGCATAGCCATCGCCATCCAGTCACTAGAGGGACCCCAGGCATTCACCATGCCTTTCTACTCGGGATACTGGCACCTCATCAACCTTCAGGTATGCGGAAATGGCGTTAATTGTTGTTACGTGCAAGACTGTTGCGACATGGCAACTCATGTTACGCAAAAGTTAGCTTTAGAGAGAGTTAAGTGAGAGCCGGGCGGAGTTATCAATAGGTAGTCTATAACAATCAAAGTCTCCCAGCTAACAAGCTATTCCCACAGTCATAGTGACTTTCAGCCCCGTGAAATCTCAACTCCGAGTAAAACTCCCTTGACCAAGGATGTCTTGAAGGAGTAGTTCTCAGGTTCTATCAAGAGTAAATTCGTGCTAAATTCAAGTTCAGACTTAGCAACACCAGGCTGTTTGTGCCCCTGCCGTGTTCATAGAATTTCACAGGCCCGAGCCACGCATAGGAGGAATCGTCAACGTGATGTCTTCACCATTGTTACGGATGAGCGGTTCCGTCGTTGATGGTCACCGGTTTGGTAGACAGAATTACACAATTAGCCGACTTCCAAATACCACCGTAATCATCGGTATCATAAGACGTCCAACGGGACCACAACTAGAGCTCTACACGTGCATCTTCACTGTCCGCATCCCCATGCAAGCGGCTGCCATACTCCATGTCGAGAACATTCAAACTGGCTACGTAGTCCGCCAACTCAATAACGCAACTCAGCCGTCTCCTCCGCCTCTCCTCTCGACCTCCGCCCCTCGGTCGAATAATCCTCACCGCAATCTTCTCAATATCACGAGCACATCTCCGAATCTCGCGGCGTAACACATCATCGCTGGCATCACCTAGGTCATGGAGTAACCCCCGCCCGCGGGTTGGTGACTGATCGCCGCGGAGTTGTTCCTCGGAGGGATAGCTTTTTGTCAACAGCTTCGAGCTGAGTATGATCTTCCCCGCAGACCAGCAGACTCCAGGCTTGAGGCGGACTGAGTTTGTGCCCGCGAGGTCCATGAGACGGTCGGATTCTTCGCTGATTGTGTCGAGACAGATGTCGCGGCGGACTTCTGGGCCGAACCGTAGGGCCAACTGGTGCAATCGACTGGGAGTTTGCGTTTCGGGGTTGTTATCGGCTTGGTTGACACTATCTGATTGAATTGCGTTTCGTGCTTTGGGTCCTCACATTAGCTACCTAGTCCAGAGAGCACGGAGAGCGCGGGGCTGGTCGGGGAGGCATACGGTCATGCAACGTTGGCGAAATGGAGTGCTGGAGACGATTGTCGACACTGGCTCTCCTTGTCCCAGATAGTTCTGGACTTTTATCGTTCGCCGCCTTGTCTGTTTCCAAGGCTGCCGCAATTCGGTCGTCTTGCGGGCCTTGGTCGCTGTAGAAAGGCCGAGCGGTGATCATCTTGGTTTTGGGGGGAATCCTTTCCAGTATTCCAGGGTTGGAGTGCTCACAAAGGTAGATTCAGTTGAACGAGTCGATCAGAGTGACGAGTCACGTAACGAGAAACTCAAGCAACCATAGTGCCGGCGCAGCAGGATACGCAACTATCTTTTGGGGGAGGGCTCGGACAATGAAGGACATGGAAACATGCGCTGTATCTTCATTATTTTGTTCGTGGGATATCACTTTCTCGGCTCACAAGCCACAATTGAAGACATACGTGACTGCGTTTAGCTTTGCGACGTGTCTCGCTCACCCTTGAAATACGTGAAAAGGAGGCCAACGAGTAGAACACAGGACCGCAAAAGCACTGGTCTAAGGATAATTGCAGCAGCCAGTGGGGATTAGACATTGGCTAATAAGCAAGACGGTCAGGCAAACGCCCATGGCGATTGAGATTTGACCTGGAAACTAGAGAAAGTCTCTGGAAGAAACTGAAGCTTCGTGGCAACCGGCCAAAGCGCGACGAAGAAAAGAAATCGCAGCACAAGAAAAAGAATCAAGTTTCTTCTTGATTCATCACCAGGGGGGAAAGTGCCCGGGGGGAACATTGGCGGAACATATTGCGAAGAGGGACCGTGCAACTGGGTCTGCATCAGAGAGATCAGTCGGTTGAGGGATGACGCGAGTGACTAATTTCTCGGCTTTCCTGAGCCAGCCAAAAAGAAAGGTCACTTGGGATACCAATCGGAACATCATTCCGAGATGGACTGGTAGCCCAACTTTCAGATTTGCAGTGACAACCGTTGGTTCATTGCTGGGGATTCATCTGGCTGGTCAGTCTGCGAAGCGGAAGTTGCCGGGGCCTCATGCGGCTGATGAAATATTTCCTCGTGTCGTTGTTTGCGATGCGGTCAGCCCATGAGCTACTAATTCATTGCTGGCCGCACTGGATGCAGCCCCCCTTTCGCACACCCGGTTATGGCCATTCAGGTCGGGAAGCTTGCCTCGATTGACCTCAGCTCGATGGTGACCGGTCCTTGCAGTGGAACCTTCAAAGACGGCGGCGAAGCATGGCGGCCACAGTTATGGAAATTCGATTGGGAAGTCTGTAGGCCGTTCCTGTGGTCGAGATAGGTTCTGTCCTGAATATGTTCGTCCTCGGGTGAGAAAAGGGTCCCCCGGCTGCCTGCATCGCTCAGTTAATTGACGGCGCTGCAGCTCCGGAGAGCAGCATGTTGTCAAACGGTTGTGGCGGTGCGCCGCGCCAGAAGATGCTTGCGCAAGTGTCCGGTTTGTATGGGCATCCGGCCCAAGTTGTTTCAGTTATCACGCAAACGAGAACCTGGAATGCAACATGACACGTACATCTGCGAGATGGGCATCCCGAACAAGCGTTTGCTGTAATATCAGGCAAGACTTTTCGCCGGCATTTTCAGAGATTGTGTCCACCACACACCCTTGCGGACATGGAACGGCGCTAACGCAGGGGACGAGCGCACATCTCTTTCGATGATCCGAGCGCGATAAGGTGATTACCTCAGCGAAAAGCACTACCTACCTACCTAGGTATCTTGGGCAAATTTACCCAGAAAGACAATCTCGTGGGCCCTTGGACGGCATAATTAAGGTACCCAGCTGCATTACGACACGGCAAGTCAACTAACAAGAGTTCGGACCGGACCGACCCTTCTGCCAGCCCGTTCGGAGAAGTGCTCTGAAGGTTCAGTCGACATGAGCTTGACCACACCCTGAGATTCGGATCCCAGCGATGAGTGACTTTGTCTGTCCGGAGAGGAGACTGTTGCTAGAGCTCTGGTAACAGTTGGCAGACCTGGCAGACTCCGGGCTTCTGCTCCAACACCAAGCCGAGCTGCACTCAACAGACATTCACTTGAGATGATGGGTCTCTAGCAACTGGAGGCACACAGAAGCTTCGCGTCACTGTTCGTTTACTATTGAACCCCGGTCCGACTCCAGCAAAATACTCCATGATCCTGATGCAGACATCTTCAACTTTCTCTTCCACCCAAGGAATCCTGTCCTTTTCCATCCACCATACAGCTCTTCGGTATCTCTACGTCCGCTCAACGTTGGGGGGCACCGTCATGCCCACTCGCCTAGACCCCAGGGTGTCAGTCACTTTCAAACCGATGCGGCACACGTAACTTACTTGCACCATGCCAGCCATTCTGCAGACGTTGCCTGGAGCTCCGACTTGTCGTGTGGCATACTCTTGTTCCACAGTTTAAGAGCTTCATAAGGTTTGTCGAAAGACCGCGCAATGTATCCGGCCGACGCTTGGGAGCCTAGAAGATCCACTACAGTTTCTTGGAGCGCCGAATAGTCAAAAAACAGGGTAGGTGCCTCCCGCTGAATCATCTTCTCCAGCTGGGCCAGCCATACAGCAATGGGCAGGTCTTCCGCCCGAAAATGTCGTCTTCCACTTCTGCTCAGCCATTGACCTAGATCAGCCTCGACAGCAGCCCTCACAACCTTTTCGCCCAGCGACAACCTCCACTCGCCAGTCTGGTGATGGACGGCGAAAAGGTGCTCCAGCAGAGGCGCTGGTCGCAGCTCTCGGGGCCTTCCGAGAGCATTCCGCTGCGACTCCATCTTCTCCAAAATACTCTGCTGCTCTCGCAGGGCACTGGCCCCTTTGCGGTCTTTCTGAAATTCCTTCTCAAGGACATCGATGGGAAGCTTCCGACTGGCAGCCAGGGCCAAGCGCTCCGATGTGCTCCGAGTAGCCCTGACTTCTGTTGGTTTGAGCCCTTGAGCCCTCCAGAAGCGGCCGACGCACTGCGAAAACTCGGTTGGCGGCTCGGGGGCGAAGATTGGCCCCTTTTGAAGTTCGATGAGTACCTCCATGTCGCGCCAGCGAGGGACGGCCGTCGGGCTGAGGACTCGGAGGGCGTTGTATTGATGGGCAACAGCCATCAGTAACCCAGCTTGATTCAACACAATCGCTCGACCCATATTGGATGTGTTGACTAACGAGCAGAGCAGCGGCCCTAGAAAAATTGGGCTGCCCATGGAAGGGTCTTTTCCTAACTTTGAGGCTCGCTCAAGGACCTCGAGACGGGATCCCATCGTGCCGACGACCAGGTCTTGGATGCCAATATCCTTAGTGAAGGCAGCCACCTTTCTCAAGCTAAAAAGCAATCCGCGGCCGAAGAAATCCTTCAAGTCCGCCGCAAAACAAGGCTGTAGGCTGTTCATGTGATGTAGGTCCAGAAAGGTGCGACACATGGCCACAGTGCTGAGCCTAATCTGACCTGGCAGTGGCAATTCTTTGAGGCTAACGGTGAGAATGTCGAATTCAGCCATGCTTGCCTCCGTCGCCACACACTTGAAATGGAGGTCGAGAAGAAGCCGCGTGTCCGGGAGGCAGTGTGCGAAGCTTTTGGTCAGCACCGATCTCAGCGCCTCGTCCGACACTGGACCGTTCGTCTCAGCGTGAGTAATGGCAATTGTTTCCAACATGATGCCAACGTCGGTCATCATCCAATCGTAGATCTCCGGGGTCGGCTTCCAGGGACACTCTTGAAAGCGCTTGACGAGGTCGTTTGCATGAGATTTGACCTCGTGCGCCATTGGCGGCGTCGCCCAACGCTTTGCTTCCCCCAGCGCGAAAACACAGTACATGGTGGTGGTAATCACATCGAAAGAGCCTTCGGCAGGATATCTCCGCAAAAAAGCGATTTCGAGATCGTTTAGATGTTGAAATGCGGCTTGCGTGACGAGAGAGGCGGTCACGAGGTCTGTTTTTCGAGCAACATACCGCGTCCAAGTTCGTTTCAGGAAGAGGCGAACGTCGCGGGCATCGTTAAAGAGACAGATGAGCTCCATAATGTAGTCGTCCTCGAGTGGCACAAGACGCTGTGGCGCATCTGAAGAAGGCCTCCCCGCCCGGTTCTGTTTCTTCGTCTTGACATCTTCGTCGGGATCAGCGACAACATCCGAGGGCGCGGAGTCGATGGTTGGCTGCTCATTGTTCTCATGGTTGTCGAGGACGGAAAAGAAGTTGCGGCTGCGGCGTGAACACTGCTCTTTTGAATCGTCCGATGGAGACTCTGTCGCAGACGGTGAGAAGCAGTCAAGAATCTCCTGTAACTTGTCATTGAAGAAGGCGTGGCTCAGGTTCGCCGCCGGAGATCCGTGGTGGCTGAACCATTCGGCGGATTGGCGACGGAGCTTCAGCGATTCTTCGAGGGATCTCCGCTCATTTTCTGGCATACTCCTTCCGGCCTCTGCGCATGCAGCTGCCATACCTACCAGCTGTGAGACCTTGTACGGCTTGGAAAGGGCGTTTGCGTAGCCGAGCCTTGTCGCCGTGGCGATGAGCCAGCTAAGGGCCTGGTCAGTCTTGAGCTTGTACCGCCGGTACGACGACGAAATCTCAGTCGGATCCATGGCCGTGCCGTAGTGTTCAAGATATCCTAAGAGACTGAGTACACACAAGAGCTCCCCGATGAAGTCGAGAGAAACGATGCTGATAAACCTAAATCAGTGCCATGTCAGCAAAAGTGTTCGGAGCATACTCTCTGGGTGCTCACCTGACAAGTGGCGGTGAGCTAGATGGCGAGAGAGGAAAAGTCTTTCTTCTTGGCCATCTTTGCCGGAATAATTTGTCCTCGGGAAGGTGCAGAAATGTGCATACATTGCCTGTGGTCACCCGGGATGCATCTGGCGACGCGAGCTGTGTTGGTGGGGTCCGGGCAGAGAGGACGGATACTTCGAATCATCATTTTATGAATCGGCAGACCGGTCCGACGGAAATTTGCGAGGCTGCGTTGTGTGTCGGCCCAGGCAAGGAGTCCATCGAGTGTGTATGTGTATTATTTGACGCCGCTGTATCGTTCCAAAGCATAATCAGTCTCTCAAGTTAGGAATAGAAATGTTGGAAAATCGTTACTATAGATTCCCGAAAGAACCTGAGACGTAGCAGCCAGTGAGATCTGCATGCAACTTTGGCCTGCTTGATTTCTTACATAGCTTCAGCAGCTGTGCTCTTCTGGGGTCTGGTGCCTGCCTTCTACAGGGTGGCAAGTACTTTGCCACAGCGTCCCCGTGTGTTCTTACCTTAGTCTCTGAATGCCTTTAGCGCCCAAGGTAACTCGAACATCCAGAAGTAGACTTTGAGCCACATTTCAGAATTCTCCCGCCGTCTGTTTGCTTCTGATTCCGCTGTTCCCTTTTTTGTTGCTCACATTTCACAAAGCACGCGCCCCGGCAACTACATTTCGAATGAGAACCAGCCGGACTCCAAGCTCTTGACGACAGGATGTCTCAGTTGGAGGCAAGCATGTGTCTGTTCAATGATCGGGTGCACTCAGCGTGGGAGCAGGGGAAGCAGCATTCGACGCGAAGAAGTTTCCAGTCATATGTAGGCCAACATCGTGTGAGGGACACCAGGGAAAGGGAGGGAAGGGCTCTGAGCGTGAATCGGATTTAGACAGGCCCGGCAACGCGGTCTGTACTCCACGATACCACCACTTGACCGGTCCTCTCTCCGAGGGCTTCTGCCGAATGAGTGGAAGAAAGTGGAAGAAACAGAGAGCATTGAGCTAAGGACATCCCCTCCATTGAGTTGACAGCGGTATAATGTTGTCAAGTTCGCTGCTCTTGTTTGGATCATTGATCAACTCTAGGCAGCCGTTCAGCATTATATCCACTCGAATCGCAGATGATTCGAGTGGGCGGAAGGAGCAACCCGAGGCACCTGCCTTGGCCATGAAAATTGCATTCTCCGACCTCACCTTCTCGATCCCCATCAGCTAAAATTTGCTTCCCACTCCTTCCTTCCTCGACAGACACACGAAGAAGAAATAATTTCACAACACAACAAAATCCGACTCAGAATGCCCAAACGTCGACTGGAAGAGTATTTCGGCCAGTCGGCCATCGAGCCCGAGGCCGCAGACTTCAAGTTGGCGGCCCAATGTACGTCGCGAGAATCGACGATGATGTGGGCTCAGGAGTCAGTTACTAACTGCGAAGCAGATTTCCCGCCTTCGCACCGCGCCAAAACCGTCCTCACCATGACCGTCCTTCGATCAAACATTCTCCCGCGAGAGGTCGAAGTGACCTACAACGTCATCAAGCCTCTGTTCCCCGCCCCAACCGAGATCGCGACGACTGTGCTATTGGAGAAGCAGGACAAGAAGTCGCAGTCGCAGTCAAGGCCTATCGCCGGCGCGCGATTCGTCTTTTCGGGAAGCGACATCGGAACGGCGCACGCGCGTCTGGGGCTTCGGGTTATCAAGGCCTTGTTCGAGGATGCCGAAGTGTATGGAACGCCCGCAGATTGAGGGGCAGAAGCCGACAAGAGCGGAGGTTTGAGAGTCTCAAAGAATGCATGGGCGCCCAGTGCGGGCTTGAGGTGCTCTACAGCGGACGGGAGTTGTCTTCCATCACAAGACGAGGTGCTTCGGGGATCGGGAGGGACCAAGGATACATTTGATGGGCCGTTCCACTTGGGCTTTGGATTTTGGTAATCTTGACATTTCGTTTTCTCTGTTTTCTGCCTGCCTGGAGCGAAGGAATCTGCGAGGGAACAAAAGGTACCACTTAGGTGGGCTGACAGGAAAATAAATTCGCATCTGTTTCAACCTGCCGACCCAACAATTTGCTGAGTCTCGCCTGCCCTGCTATGCATTTGGAAACTGATGTCTTGAGACCGCCAGTGTGAGCTTCTCCAATGTCCGCAGGCACCTGTCTTTTGTTGGTCTGGCTGAAGTTCGTTGTATGAATCACAGCACTCTGTTCCTGCTGCCCCATAGGTTGAGCTGTGGTGCGTTACAGAAAAGACGCAAGACATCTAGAATTGAGAGGCTCTCTCATGGCGACTCGTGGATGAGGCTCAGACTAGGACGAGAGATTGCTGAGGTACAAGGAGAATGCCCTCGGAGCTTCCACTCAAACCCACGTTAACCAACTGTGGACAAAGTGTACGCCTTTCATCATCTGAAATTTTGTACATAAACTTTCTTTGGGGATCATGAAATCCCACTAGCCTCCAAATATTCTGGTCAGGCAGAAACTTGGTGTCTTTGATAACGAAATACAGGGTAGCTCATAATGTACAGTCAAAACCTGCAGGTACCACAGCTTCGGAACCCTTCTGACTCATACAGCAGCTCTGGAATGCGTCGAAGCTTGCAGCATTGCAGAGGTTTCCTTCCAGCTTGTCACCAGCTCCTTTGCAACACCTCTTGCCAGCTTCGATGTCATTTTCTCTGCCATTTTGAGTTGAAGCAAGACAGGTACAGAGTCCGGCAGCCATGCTCGCAGTCTGCAAAAGCAGAAGGCCGATCTCGAGAGAAAGCTTCATTGCTGCAGAGTAATGGGGTAGATTATGAGTTGACTTGTCTATGGAGATGATTAGTAGCGGTCTTGGTCATCGTGAGAAATTTCCAGTAGGTTGTAATACCTTTGAAAAAGAGCGCAGGACCTAGGAGTATCAACAGGATGTAGTTTAGAATATAGACCAGCTAAAATTCTGTTGTATTCATTAAATAACTTACAAAATAGATAGAAGATTTAATATCTTTTTGCAACACCCCGTCGTTAGGCGCTGTCTTTTTATGTGCATCTGGTAGTCAACTTTGGCTTCAATCTACACTTGTATCAAGACTGGGAGTGACTGAATCAGGCATTTCTCTAAAGGTTGTTTGAGTTTTGTCAGACTTGAAATTTAATCTAAGTAAAACCAAATACTTCTAGCTTTCCGAATGGGTAGAGACGTGTCAGGTTAGGAGCACCTTGTAAAACCCGTCTCGGATCGAACTGCGATGAAGTCTGTTGCGTCTTAAAAGCGGCCGGACAAGCCGAACTCAGCATCAAAAGCTTTGGCATCTAGAGTTCGTCTAATTTTAAACCGAGCAGTCAGTGCAAGCTTAGGCCAAGTTCGGGACGGCCGGTTGCGTCTCATGCTGAGAACAGACAGAGGGCGACCCCTGAAGAAATTGGCCCCATTGCGAAGCCTTAAAAAACCAAAACTCCGATGATTGCCTTTACTCATGCTTCCCAGCTACGTCGGAATGCCTCCAGCCCGTATGTCGCAGAAATATCGATATTCGAATAGCCTAAGGGGGCAGGGGACCAGGAATGAAAATGATTTCAGATAAACTGTTACGCGAGGTAAAGTTTTACATCACCAGAAATCTCAGCGGTCGAGTTGTTCAACGTAGTCAATTGTAGGAAGTCTAGATGGCATCACCGATCCTTCGCTCGTAATCCCAGCATTTACTCCACGAGACGCTCCACGCCGGCGTATCTACTCCCCTGATCAACGTGTTGTCTGGCTGATTTGGCAGCTGCATCCGAAGCATCTTTATCTCTCTCAAAAGATCCGGGTGTCCGATTGGGAAGTAAGGCAGGGCTTTCTCGTACATGCATAATGCACGCGCAAGATTACCCTTCTTCTGCTCCGCCTTGGCAGTAAGCACCATCCAGGACTCATCCAGCGTGTCGAAGTCTTTTCTTACAACCGCGCTGTGCTCCAGATCGAGCGTAGGCTTGTTGACACAGACTCCGTAGGGACGGTCTGCGTCATTTTGCTCTGCCTTGATGGCGGCTGCAACCTCTCTCTCCTCGTAGGAAAGCAAACTCAGCGCCCAAACTCGGTCCACGATTCTTGTAGGCCCGTCGACATCGACAAAGGTTGCTGAGACTCTAACAGCAATAGCAAAAGGGTCACCTTCTCTGAGACTCCTAACAGTAATGACTGGAACGCCGCGAGGCGCGGGGGGTATGCCCTCTAGCCTGAGTGTCTTCATATGCTGGTTTCGCTCCGATGAGACGAAGGATCCGATGAGAATCGGGATCGTAGCGACGGTATGATTGTCAACTGTCGTGGTGAAGTTCATCTCCGTGTACTCGGGGTCGATCAAATCACGTCGATGAATTTCAGTCGTTAGGCCTCCGACAACTCCGAGGCTGACTGCTCGAGGCATCAGCGGTGGGATGATCATGAGGTCCGCGCATTTGCGGCCGGCGAGAATTAGAGCCTGGGACGCGGCGCCGACGGTGGCAGCATCGTCTGTGTAGTCGAGGCTGAGGAACTCCTTGGGTGACCCTGAGGGAGAATTTGTGTTGAAATATTCTTCCAGCACGAAGCGAGTAGCAGGATGATATGTGAGTCCTCCTGTCAGGACGACATGTGAGATGTCGTCCTTGGTCAGGTTGGCGCTTTCGATGACACTGTCCACGTGGACGAGCTTTCTCTGGAGAAACCCCTCCAGATTCCCCGAAATTCCGTCTCCTGAATTGTTGTCCTTCAAAAAGTCTACCATACGTTTACGCAAATCAGTCAGTCTCCGTGAAGCAAGGGTGTGAACAACGCCCTTGTCGACTTCGACAACGGAGACTTCAAATTCGTAATGGCCCATGTCATAGACAAGAGCTCTCTTCTTTTTCTTCAACGGCTGCTCCAATTGAACCCCGATTGCCGCAGCGTGGGGCGCTGTCAGAAATTTGGCAACTTTCAGGCCGACTACTCTAGCAGCGTCATCGATGATGCCAAGCTCTGCGTCTTTGTGCCACTCATGCGGGACCGTAATCACGGCAAAATGTGTTGGTACGCCAAACCAATCGTCGGCTGTTTCCTTGAGCTCGCGAAGAATAATGGGCAGGTGCTCCGTAGGGATGTGACGTTGCCTTGTGCCAGCCGTGTGAATTCCTAACGGCGGGTTTTGGATGACTCGACTTAGATAGTTCATCGTTTCATTCTGGTAACAAAAGGTGCCACTTAACAGTCAGTGAGAGCAGCGTCCACTCGGTCGATTTGACTTACTTGATTTGTCTAAACCTTCCCTGCATGTCGATGCCTTGGCCGGTGGGGAGAGAGGCTATACTATAGGCATTTCTTTGGGGACAACCTAGCAAATAAATTAGCTCACTCTCCGCAACCAAACCTGAATTTCTTGTCTCAACACACCAAAAGTATTAATTGAGGGCGTGGTATTCTCCTCATACAATACAGCGACACTGGAATAAGATGAGCCGAGGTTCTAGTGACGCGATTGCAATTAGATTGGTTGACACGGAAACAATGCATCAGAGGCTTTCTTACGATGGCAAACGTGTTGATGTGGTCTTCTCCTAGACATAAGTATCCCGCGACTGGTGATATGATAGAAAACAAAAGAAGAACTGCTTCCAGCAGCCCAAGACCACTACTCGCGCGACAGGCTGAGTTCCTCATATTCAGTTGTATCTTGGAGGTGTTCAAATCTGGAAGAATTAGGCGTGAACGTGAATTTTCAACATTGACACTCGGGGATGGGGGAGGGGACTGATCACTTTATGACTTTCAACACTCACAAGCCTGAAGCTCAAACATAGTATGATGTTTTCAAGGAGTTAAGGCCAGATTTTGCATCTTGGTTAAGTGGCCTTCTTTATCGGCAGACATCCCTCTTGGGTGTTGTAAAAAGCCATACGTACTTGGAAGTTGGCCGCAAGACTTCTCTCCATCTATACGAGAAGCTGCGAGCGCGGACACTATAGCGACGTCGTTGACAGGATCAGTGTCAACATACACGTGGTTTCTTCCACAATCCCCCTCAATCTCAAACCGGCAAAACTGCAGCCCTCAAGCCAGACTCATACGGGTCTCTCCAATCTGCCGTTTCGCTCTATTCTCGGCGAGGACACTCAACAAGCCACCGGCGCGAATGAGTTTGCCATTATCACTCGTAACTGCCTCAGTGCGACTGATGCGCGGCCTCGAAATGAGTGACACGAACTGTCTTTGTGTGGGAACCTTTTGCAATGGCGAGTGACATTAGTGTCCTCGCCGACGGGTTCTCTTCTTCTATTTGGTGTCGCTCCGAGGTCGCATTTCGGTCTTGCCCTGCCGCAAAGTCAGAAAAGAAAATAGCATCACTCCCGAACTGACGTACCTTTCTACCCTCCTTCTTCCGATCCCCATCGATCTGGGTCCCGTCGCTCTGACATTTGCTTTTACACGGGCATGGGGTCTAAAATATCGGCACCAGGCCAAATGTTTCCCGCGTTTCGCTCCGCGCCTCTGCCTTGCATTCGCTCATTTGGGGGTCTTTAAGTGAGCAGGAGCTGTGGGCATCACGGACATGCTTGCGGCGCTGGGCGAAAAGATTCGCATCGACCGATTTGGGACAAAGACCCTGCCTTTGTGAGCATCGCTGTCCCTGGCGTTTTGCTTCGGTTGCCTCATCTTGAGCTTGTCAGTCGCAAGACGAGAGAGCCTTGGCCGTCGCAAACTTGTCTAAAGCCCTGTGCCATCTTCAAAGATTGCAGGTGTGTGTCTCCGTGACAGTGCCTGTTTGGAAAATTGAAACCACGTACCAGGAACGCCGTGCACGACTGTTTGAGGGCGCAGGGGCAAACTCGAAACGCCATGTCTTGAGCCGGTCAGAACTATGTCGTCCTTTTCTGAGGAGGCTTGCAACCCTCGGAAGGGTCCAAATGAAGTCTCGCATGTCGACGCTGCAAGCAGCAGAGACTGTGAGACCATGTATGTGACGGGTAGTGGTGCTGTCTCGCAGGCCCACGCTACTGCACGAGTCTGAGTTAGCCGTGATTATCTTGAGAGGCCGGAGTTTCTTGCTGAAGCCTGGAGGGCATCAAGTTGCTGTCCAGACTGCGATCGAGAAAGGGACCACGACAACGCACCTCTTGTTAAGATGAAAGCCGGAATCGGAGCTCAACCGGAATTGCGAACCAGTGAAAACGTCTACAGACAGGCTTCTGGGCCGCCAAAACTCTCCGAAAACCAAAATGTTGTCCTCAACAACTGGCTTGTCTCTTTGCCAACAGAAGATGTGAACGCCGAATGTGAAGACAGCCCCACCGCTTGTAATCTTGTTTCGATCGTCATGAACCAACTGTAACCCTTTCTATTATTCTGCTGATGACTGCGAGCCCTTGGGATGTAGTCGTGGCGTTGATTTGGGGGCTGGAATTCGCACTTCGTTAGCGGGATAACTGTAATGCCCTCGACAGTTTCCGATACCACTGCGTGTGAGGACGGAACTGCCCAGACGACTGGATATTCGCCGATTCTCGGATTGGGTGTATTCTTTCCCGGCTTGCAACGTACCTGTTGTAAAGATGATCTTGTCCGAACAGACCCCAGTTTCGCTCCTGGCTGCGGGAATGGCGAGAGACTTGTGCGCATTGGTGGTCCCGGGAGACCACTCCGCGTCGTTCCCGATAGGGTTCGACTGCGTCGGGGATTCAACCGCACCTCGCTTCAGTCGCCGCCGGCTGCAGTCTTGCTGGTGGTAGTTGAATTGTTCGAAGGTAAGAAGACTGCCGCAGTCTTCACAAAGACCCTTGCGACGTGGGCAGAGTCTGGTGTGGTTCCATTCGCCGCATGCAGAACAGCGCTCTGGTTCCGAGAGCTGTGCGAAGAGATGTTGTGGGCGCAAGAGGTAATCTGGGCGTAGCATGGCAACAAGTATGCTAAAACAGGGGGGATGAGCGGTGGGACGCACATGGGAACGGCCGGAGTGATTTTGTGAGCCTTGAGATTTCAGGGCAGGGCTGGACTTTTGTAGGCGCTTTACTTCTTAGAGGGGCCTTCTGCGGGGAATCGGTACGATCATCACCATATCCGTCTGGTTGACACTGTAATTCTGGTCATGATAGCTCAGCTAGACGCCCTGGTGTAAAGTTTGAGGGGGTTGGCGGGTGGATGCGTGGAATTTAAGCCGGCAGTGATCGTGGTTCCCACCAAGTGCCAGCACGGAGACGAGTGAACAAAAGATGTCGATTGCGGTGAACACTGCTAGAACCACCACAGCCTTGACTCTCCTTCTCGATCGGGCATATGGCGGACTTGGCATCTACTAGGTACTTTGCATCGGTCTTATTCGGTCGCGTGCGAGTGCAACCTTTCGGAGGCCTGGACTCGAGGGGCGAAATGATTGAAAATGGCGTCGGTGTCATGCAGATTTGGACAGTTCAAAATTAGATGACCGTTCGAGAGACAAGATGATCTGTCATAAAACGGCTGGTGGGTGGCCCTGTCCCGCATTTTGGATGGCAAACAGGGGCGACGATCCATTTACCGAATCCTGTCATTCCGGCATGACAAGCGGGCAACCACTCTAGCCTCGGTCGCTACGAGCTCTGATAACCATGAGCCAAACATGCAGTTACGGGCACTGTGCGTCCATTGGCGGGGACTCGTCTCGACCGGTGAGGTAAGTATCTTTGCAGAACTGTGTTGGCAACAAGTCACGCGGTGAAGCACCGGGAGGGCGAGGCCCAAAGTCGATAAAAACGTAAATAGTCCTTTTGGTCATATTCGTTCATGCCCGGCGGCCATGGAACTGCGTGTCTATGTGGATGCTTAAACTCATGTGTGAGATGAGATCTGGGTGGAGATCGGTATGAAGATCGATCGCGAGGGAGAGGACCGGGGCCGGGGAATCGGGGTCATCATTGTTTTCTCGCCTGAGCCAAGATAAAACGGTCATCTGCGGGCTAATTGCCCCTGTGAGTGCCGGGGTGCACATACAGATGGGGAAATGGGCGACTTCTCAGAGACCTGATACGGGGAATTACGGCACCTTGGCTCTTGGCAATAGCCATCCTGGCAAGTCATCTACACAACTCACGAGTGCCTCCAAGATTACAACCAAGTGCTCACACCCCCAGAGGTTTCGGTGGAACACAGCGAGGCAGAGGCAGCTTGCTGATGATGCGGCGAGAACGATGACGCGGTGAGCTCGAGACGTTTGGCTGCAGTGGCCCCGATTGGCGTAAGCCGAGTGATCAGTATGGCTCACAACCACATTCTACCTTTCTGGCATGCTCGTCACAGTGAAAAGCTTCCTTCGACACAAAAGGGGTACGGCCTTAAGCTAGTTTTGGGATGCCCACATCACGTATTTGGCCTGGTACATTCGATGATCCACGCCCAGCCACGCCAGTTCCCGGCATGTTTGCCTGTACGAAGTAGGTAGATGCAGATTCATGCCGCTCAATGCGTTGTCATTTCTTGACCTAGCACACTCTGAGACGTGAGATAATGATGTTGAGCTGAGACTGGGCAGGTCAGACAGGCTACAGGAGTTTGACTCGGGCGGCCGATGCAGAGGCACTGCGCGGTCTGTGGATTGCGACGTCCTCGCACTGTGTGTCATGTTGCAGCAACAGGCCAAGTCTGTATGCCCGGTCAAATGAATGGGTCGGGCCGTTTGCCTCGATGCTCTTAACTTACCCACCAGAATTGGCCCCGCTGGCACCAGGAGAGACGCTGCTCACCACACCCGGCGAAGTTTTGACTCTCCGTGATTGGTGGGACATTGATAGGCCGCAAAGTACCGCGAAGCACTGCCTCGTCCCCCTTTTCGCGCCTTTTGGGGCGTTTTCTTGCTCTCTTGTCCCCTTCCGCATTTCCGGCGGGCACCGGACTAGTCGCCGACATCAGCGCCGTAAATGCGGCCCCACCTCGGCGAATTAAGTTTCGGAATTTCCCCCGAAGCCGTCCTAAGCTGTGGCTCGTTTGGATGAACTACGGTCCTGATCAGATTGATAATAATAAACCGTAACGTCGATATTTCTATTTTAAACTTACAACAGATGCTATGTAAGAAATTTGGATTGGCAAGCCAGACTTAGGCCATCACACGTCGTCAGGTTGCCAATTACCACTCGGAGAGTAAACTTTAAACCTAACAATGTTTTGCGATCATTCCGGTTCAGCCATAAGAATCATTAAATTCGAATAGCTAGGTGTCCTTACGACTGGCTTAATTATCTCGATCATTACACCGCACTCTCTATTTGCATACAGGCATGTCGAAAGCACTTAATGACCTCTAGGCTTCTATTTCATTATTCCAAAGCTCAGTGGAGACTTAAGCGCTCAAAAGATATTACAAATACTATTCATATAAAAGGGAGTTCAAAATACTGCCACAGTCATTTTACATAGCGAAATTCACTAGATCTCGCCCTCACAAATCAAGCCTCTCAGCCTCGCGAATTTTCACTTCCCCTTTAACACTACATTCTGGAAACCAGTCTCAGCCTGTTGTCGTTCAATTTTAAAGTTTCTTGGGCACATGGTTGTTTCAGCTCTACTCAATTGTTTGTCTCTAAGCTCTGTGGATACTTCATATATACTTCGGGTCAGCCCTTCATATTCAGGGTCAAAAATCCGAACCTTTGGTGCCCACTCCGTTCATCGACAGTTAGCAAATTTGAAACCCTGCATCTCTTTTTTCACTTCACACGAAATCTGTTCTCAAAACCTATGTCGAAACAGAGCATCCTCGAAATTTCGCGCGCTGTACACGGTCACGGTCGCCCCCTCAACTCATTCGCAGCCTGCCGATCTGGTCCGGAGTACTCTCAACACCGATCAGCGACCTGAAAGCCCCGATCCAATCGCAACATCTACACAAAGACACATCAAGCCATGGCTGAAGACAGACCGCTGCGACGTTCGCGTCGCCTGTTCCGCCGGGAAGGGCTCCGACTCAATGAAACGCCTGGTTTGACCGGGCCAGCGACCATTCCTGTGGAAGTCTTCATGATGATCGTCCAAGAGGCAGTCAAAGATGCTGCGCTAGAGACTGAGGCCATAAGATGGGAAGTCAGTTTTGGCAGTTGCGGCCGTTTCGGTGTAAGGTACAGGGCGGTGTGGAGGACCATAAAGAAGTATCTCTTGTCTCGTCTGTTTCCGACGCAAACACTTGCCAGGATCAACAGAATGTGCAAAAGACTTGTCGAGAAGACCTTCGTCACTGTTCCCGACCTCAATGTTTCCAGCAAATCTAACCGATACGTTGTTCTGGTTCCGAAACTTGACGTGTTTCACGGAGTCAATAGATTCAGCTATCATCGTTGGACTTTCCGTTTCAACAAGTACCCTGTCGCCCAAACAGCGAGCTTCTTGACTTCCATCGGCTCTTTTGAGACTGGATCAACGGATTTTGCTCTCATTCTCAACGAAAGCCTGAGACGCGGCCGTCCCCTCTCGGCGCTCAGAGGCCTTAAGGACGTTATATTCGTGTGTTCCCTAGTGAGGGGGGTCGGCTCGGAAAGTCAGGGTCCCGACCATGACGGCACTTCTGAAATCCCTAGACCTCTGTTTATGTTCCAAGAGCTAAGTCTAAACTTGAAAACTAGCTTCGAGTCTCTATGGCAGGTATATAGCAAAAGAGGTGTTCGGCTTCTTGTGAGCTCCTCTGTTGCGAACGAGCCAGAGTTTGAGATCATCAAGACTGCCAAAGGAATGAAGCTTCGTGCTTTGTTGAAAGGGCAGGCTTAATGTGGCAGACGTTAGGCGTATCTGGAAGTGGCAACACTGGCCGCTTGACATTGAAAATCATAAACCGAATCGCCCCGGCATGTTGGAAATCGACCTTTGTTAAAAAGGCAAGCTGAATGACGCCATTGCATCGGTAGAAACATTTCTTATGAAAAATCACGGCCGTGATCTACCTGTTGATCGCCGGTGGCTTCCGTTATGCGAGCTTGGCTCCAATGCTCCGAGTGTCTTAACTGTAGAGTTTTAATATTATAGCATTGGTGCTTGCCGTTCTCCCTATCGTTAATAACTAAAAGTTAAGTGGAGGTGATTGACCAACATTGATGGTATTGTGTCGCGTAGGAATTCTAGAATGGCTTCTTGAAAGTGACTCAATGCGGTTTCCCTATTTTTTGCTTGATTTATTTAAATCAAGCGTCTCACTGACACGCATATGAGGTAAGCTGTGTCAGATATCAGTCTGGGGTTACAATTGGCGTCATGGACGATCGATATCGCAAGCGCCAGTGGTAGGAAAGTTGCCGTCTAGGTAAATCCTGGAGATTGAAGGACCCATCTCAAGACTGGCTTCAACGAGGAGTTTGCCTAGCTCGATTGAGATGCAAACACGACTCTGATTAGCTAAATTACCGCATATCGAAGGCGCAGTCTCTCGTACTTACTTAGCTAGTGGGGACGAGGATGAGGGATGGGTCAACGCTACAGAAATTCTCGGGGTAAAGTCTAATTCAACGTCAATTCAGTCTGTCCCCGTGAACAAGTTGCCACATTGGGTAGCACGGAGATCACAAGACCATAATCAGGTCGCGAGATCCTCAATCAGTACATTACAGGCTGGAGCCATAGCTATTCAATAACAAGATAGCGATACACCAAGAAAGCCCAAGCCCCTGTAGCAAAAGGTTGTTCAAAAATCAATGGTTGCGCTACGGCGTCATGACGCAAGTTTCATGGCTCATGATAGGACACGCCGGAGTTGGAATCGAGACTGTATGGCAGGGCAGCCTCGGTTCTTGGCTCTCTTCGGCTCTTTTCTCAGCTCTAGCTGTGGTGCCAATATCGAGCTGCCGCATTCTCTCCTGTGGGTGTGAAGGTGATGTGCTACTGAGTGTGGCGTTTCAAACGCCACTTTGTGCCCAATGAGGTACGTACCTGTGATTTTTCAGCTGTTGGGCACCCAGAGATGCTGAAAATTAGTGATAGATGGCAGCCAATGCGGTGAATGCAATGAGAAAAGACCAAGAAACACTAAAGGAAGAAAGGAGAAAGGTCAAAGACCTGCAAGGCGGACAGACCGCCAAGGGTAAGCGGCGAAGACGCATGGAGATCCGACCAGTAGCGATGGTACCCAATCTCGGGAGAAGGAGGGCGAGAGTGTCTGCCCCGGACATCTCACGCAACAAGGATGGGCAGTATTGTCTCGTGGGGTTCTCCGCCTTCCAATGACCATATCCAGGCCCTTCATCTCCACTCACCGTGTCCAATTTGGCGTAGTCGGCGGGCGATGTAAGCTTCGGTAGAGAGAACCTCAATGCGGCAACGGAGCACGTTTCCGAGGATTACTGAAATGTAAAACTTACCAAGCCGACCTTCCGTGATAGTGGAGCTACGTATGGTTTGGTAGATAATCTGCACGCAACCGACTCCAGCTCGGAGCTTGCAACGGGCGGGATTGAAAGATGTGTTCTATCATCGAAGCAACATCGCACGAGCTTGAGAACGTACATGCGTTGAAATCATGCGGCAGTGCCCCGCAGCCAGCCGAGGGTCCACACGTGTAAGCATCGGAGCGGAATTCTTGAAGCCGTCGCCATGTAATGAACCTCGGTTGAGTGGGGAAAGAAACACGATTAATTTGGGGTGTGTGGGGCCCAGATCACAAGTATGCTGAACAGCCACGTCTGGCGGCTGTTGCCTGTCAACCTACACACCTGATACACCAGTTTAGAGCCAGTGTGCTACAACGGGGATCTGCGCCGGCTGCGGAGGCGTGGTGTTGGTCTGGCGGGACAGAACCCCGGCGAAGGGGAGCTCGAGGCCGGGGCCGACTTCGGCACTCGGGTAGACCTTGGCCTGCAATAGGTCCTGCTGGATGTCATGCGTGCTTGACACAGACGCCCGTCAACCGTGGCACACGGGGATTGTGATAGGGCCCCTGCGGTAAAATAAAAGCCCCTCAACCGTGAGGCGGGCGGCAGCAAGGATGGGCAGAGCCTGGGCAACTGGATACATGTAGTGCGACTCGGCCCAGAAATGGAACGACCGCTTGGCTTGTGGGCCTGAAGAAGGACATGCGAGTATCTTGGCCTGGGGCGGCAGAAGATCTTGGCTGCGTCGAGGTCGGCCCCGCTGCCGATAGATGTATGCTGGCCAGCTAGGTAAGCTAGGGTAAGTAGCCTGGAGGGCTGGAATCCGTCCGTCGACATCCATTCGACTTCGTTCAAGCCCACCGAATACACCGCCGACGTCCACCAGGTGGCTTCTCTGGCCAGCATGCAGCTACGTCCGGTGCCGTCACAAGTTCGCCGGGCATGCAGAGTTCCCCCACAGTCAGTGATGGACGTTCTTCTCGCCCACCTCGCTACGCCATAAGAAGGTCCAGCCGGCCCAGTCACAACGACTCTGGTTCCTGACAACCTCGAATTTGCATCACGTCGAACTCTTCGTTGAAAGCAAAACACACATTTTATTGTTCAATGTTGTTAGCCATGTCTATCCCAGGCGGAATTCGCGCGAACGTCGAGTCATACAAGACATGCACTCAAGAGCCTCTCGGGTGGATATGCCGCGCTTCAGGCAGAAAGCGTCCCTTGAGCTCCTGCGCACAGATTCACCATGCAGTCGATGATATTGTCTGGGCTGCCATTCCCGTTCCGGCCTGGGTCATCAATAAAATGGCCAAGGCCGTCCGCAAGAGACGCCTGGTGACCCAGGCCTGCCAGGAGTTGCGCGTCGATGACGTCGAGCACGAGTTTTTGTAGACACGTGAGCGTCTACAGCCTCCGTCTCCTTGAGCTTCGTCAGTCTTACCAAGATCTAGTCTTGATGACGCCCTGGTGAGGTTGCGGCCTCTGAAGAAGACTCCAAAGCGCCTCAACGCCGATGCGAACAAGGCCAGCATTGCCTCGCCGAACCCCTTTGCCCCGCTCAGCAACTATCAGGACGCATTCAAGCCCAACACCGGCCGAAGCCGAGATGCTCCATCGAGTTGTTCTTGGCGTCTGTGAGGCGCCGGGGCCGGCGCCGGTCCAGGAGAAGGGGTCAACCCTTTCGTCTGGGCCACGCAGGCTTCGTTGTCTCACAGACGCCGAGACTTATGGAGGATATTCCGGATACATATTTTGAGAACGCTTTTTTACAAGGTGCGCCCTCTGAGAGTTTTCCGTTGCCATTCCTGCACCTACTAACTGACATCCAGAACTTGATTTTATTTTTCCATGACTCTTTCAATTCTGCGCGGGTGCAGCAGTACAAACATCACGATTTACCTGCACCATGACATGAAGGCCAGATCAATATGATTACCTCTTTTTCTTTTGTTACTTTGCCAGAAAATGAAAAATAAAAAAAAAACCCCCAACTCAACAATGCCAACCATACGCCTCCACGAAAACCAGCAAAGCGATCCCCGACAGAGAGACATGGACATCGTGCCCTCGTCCCGGGCCGTTCTTCGCCCCCAGGAGTGAGCAGCCTCAATGCGACAACTGTAGTTGAGCGAAGGATATGCTCACTTCAAGGTCATGCGACGGTTCATCCCTGTGCCGGTCAATCTCTGCTTTTCCGTCGACATCAGCACTCACACCTGCCAACACCTCGCCGCCCTTGACCGGGCAGCCTGCCGAATGCCATGATGCCATATATATAACCATGTTGGCTCAAATCAAGATATACGGCGCGGGGAATCTTAGAACGGGGTCCGCGGTACGGTTCTACCGGCAGGGGTGTTCGAGATTAATGTACAAGCAAGAAGGACACACGGTCTGGTGCACCAGTTGGTCCGCAATGGTATAGAGTAGATTGCTGCATGTCAATTTGGTTGGGCAAACTCTTTCGTTCCGTTCCCTGCTATGTTTTTGCTGCCTCGCAGAAGCCCATAATGCTACGCTCGCATGGGACAGTCCTTGTCCGAGAAACACATCATCTTGACACCAGGTGTCCATGCAGGCCGGCTTGCCTGGCCATCTGCGCAACCGTGGTTCCGACAATCCATCATCTTTCCGGGCTCAGCACCCCAACAGGTCCCTCTCTGGCACCTAAAAGCCTCCGATTTGAAACTGGTGGACGTCGATCGTGTCACCCTCCTCCATATCCAGAGACTCGGGGGTATGCTCGTCCGTGACACGCACACCGTCGAATACGAATCGAACGTTCGACTGATCCTTTCCTCGGACCTCGCAGAACGATTTCATCAGCTTGTCGAGCTTGCGGTTGCGCTTGATCTTGAAGCGGACCTCGTCGTTGTTGTCGCGGACCTTCAGCTCGATAGACTCGCTGGCGGGGTTCTCGGGGTTCTGGGCTGCAACTGTATCAGCTTCAGCGGTGGCAACGGGGACTTGACCAGCGTGGGCCTTGGTTATGCGCATGGTGGAAGTCATGATCGGGGGAGGGTGAGAAAAATACCGATCGAGTCCTGTTGGGCAGCCTCGCGAGGCTGGTGATCAACCTTGCGTTCGGTTTCATCGCGGCCGGGGCCAGATTTGTGGGTGGGTTCGCGCGTGTCTTCCATTTTGTAATGGCCGGTGTGTTTTCTGTGAGGCTGTCTCGAGTGTGGAAATCGAGAGGGTCGACGGTAAGTTTTGCGCAACAGCGGCGGTGCTTTGGGTTTGTTGAGGTTGGCAAGTCGTGCGTGTTTGCCCGCGGAAAGATGTTGTTTTGGGTGAGATGAGGCAGGCAGAGACGCGAGTGGGCCTTTTTGTTGACTTTCCAGGTCCTTCCCCTCATTAGGCAAGCGCATCCAACTTGACGGCACCTTCCCTTTTTCCTTGCAGGCAGATGAACACACTGGTGCTGCTTCTGATACTTAGGTAAGGAAAGTGTGAGAAATTTATAGAAATTTCGATTGATCAACAGCCTGAAGTATTTGGTTCCGTCTCAACTGCTCTTTGGCCAACTGTCCGAGGATAATTGGCTGCCTGTTTGTTGTCTTGCTTCTGTGATCATAGCCATGGACAGACTCAGGGAGTATCCGGACTGATTGAAGTTTCTTTTCCGAGAGATTAGTCAAGCTATATGAATTTCAGGGGGAAAATGCCACAGCGCATTACTCATCTTTATGGTTGTCCGACTAGAAGCTGGGAGTCGAGATGTTTGTGCCTCCACCGAGGCTCACCGAAGCTTACCTAAGCTCGCCGAAGTATACCGAAACCGGCACCTAGTGTGACTTACGCAGATATCTTTGATGGCTTAGATACAAAACAGCCTTTTCTGTTTTCGCAACAGGCTTGTGGTTTCCACAATACTGATACAATGTGAAATGCTAACCGTCCACCTTTGTGTGCAACTCGACCACAGAGAGACCAAGGTCAGACTGGAAGCTAGCAAGCCTGTTTTGGGTTCTGAGTTTTGATGTCGATGCTGGGATGTGTCTCGGGATTCACGACTGGGCATCAACACCGACTTCGGCATCGTCAAGTAGACTTCTGCTTCCACCGCTGCACCAACAAATGGCTTGATGTAGCACGCAGGATCCTGAAAGCGATAGCATCGAGCTCTTTGTTACAAGACTCGAGTGACTTCCGTCCAGATCAACATACAGCCGGTCGCGGCGTGAACATTGACTATACAATGATGGAATACCTATTTGGTATTCAGGAGTTCTTGTCCTAGCCTCAGACTGTGAAAGTTTTACTTGGGACCCGGCATACTCTGACGAGTCAGAACCTCGTCTCATTGGGCCTACAGCTTTTGAGAAAGGCATCGTCTCTGGTCGTGTGGTCTCTTGATGCTATTCATGTTTGTTCAGACCTTCCCTCACAATGAATATTATTCTTGTAGATAGGTAATCTTAGTGAGGACTCGAGTTTTTGTTTGGCTTGGAAGTTATGGTTATTAGAATCGTTCATGAACCCGGGTCTACCGGTTGCCTTAACCAAGGCTATTTAGCACTTACCAATGCTGGGCTTCTGTCACCATGATCTTCTTTCCCCATATGAGTCCAAATTAGATTGAAATCACGAAACTCTTCATTCATCTGCGTACTGCTTGCTAATAGCCATACAGGCGCGTTTCTGCGAACATTGAAAGTAACACCCCCCTGCAGGCTGAACTTTTCCGTTTCCAACCTAAGGCCTCGGTAAACTAAGATCTTAGAGCGCAGGATCTCAATATGTAGCCTCTCAAAGCTATCAAAGTCACTCTGGGCCTCCCCGATGAGTCTGCTAGGCTAGGGCAATCATGTGCCGTGGATGGACCACGCTTACAGTCATCTAGATCACAAAGAGACGCCAATCTCCTCCGCCAACTGACACTGAATTGTTGTTTTCTCTCACAAGGTGTATCAGCGGAAACAACAGAATACGTCCCCAGCAGAACCCTTTTGTGAATCCTACTAAATAGTTTCCTCTGTCAGTGTTCTCGCACCGTCCTGAAAATCATAGGCGCCGCAGATGCGCAAATCTCCTTTTCTTGAATTCCACCGTAGCCATCCAATTCACAACAAAAATACACGCGCAGACAATCAATACTACACAAATTAGGAAAAGAGGCCCGACGATGGAGAGAATCGTGAAGACGTATGATGCTGAGTGGAAGGCGGTGTTATCGGCCAGTTGCGTCGTGCCCAAGCCGACTTGCATGGCCGTCAATACAATCGCAATGTACACAGTTGCAGACGCCAGCCACGCGAATTGATCGTTGATGAAGTCCCCGTACCGGTTCCAACGCGACATGAATCCGCGCATCGCAAGACCGGATGACAAGAGTTGTAGTTTGTTGAGTCGGCTGAGTCTCAACTCCCCGTAGATGAAGCGCACATGTACTTGGTCGTAAATGTGTTCAATGGCGAGGAGTTCGGAGACTAGCTGTCTCCAACCTGACCATGTAATCTCCGCTGGTAGGAGCCGCTTCTCCTGAGCCAGATGAAAGTCACTTTCGTGAGATATCAATGCGGTATACGAATGCAAAAAGCCCAGCGCAAACTTCCGCAGTCTGTAAGGATCACAGGGAGTCCCTGTGTTCCGCGAACAATCGTGCCCGTTGCAGCATAGGTAGCCCTCCCAGAAGGAGGGTAGAAGCAGGAAGCGCGGGATGGGCTTGAGATAGAGTCGTCCGGTTGTCCAAACTATGTGCAGGTCCATTTGCTCCGCAACGAAAATCTCCCGCCCCAGCAGCAGCTGGTAGTGCAAAGGGCGAGGTGGCATTGGCCGGCCCGCAACCCAGAGACGCTCTGAAAGCTTATCGAGTCGCCCAGGACCCAACTCCTTCTCAAGGAAGTCTGCACTATTCAGGTCTGGCGACGCGATGTCCCCATCGTGTGGTCCAGTACGATACGAGGCTGGCAGAAGGAAATGTGGAGGCCGGCCATCCCCGACTATTGATGGATTGTTGAGGAGGTCGATCTGGAACGGGGCTGTCTAGAAAGCGCCTTGTTAGTCCGGTTCTAAATTTTACACAATCAAAATCAATAGCAACGCACCTGCTTCGCTTGGAAATCCATCGAGGCATAATGGGAGCCGTATATCTCCATTTGTTCCAGTGTGTATGATGTCTTGATTCGCGTCACTGGAAACCAGTACGCCTTGGATTATCGCGCATTGTGAGGGGTAATAATATGGGGAGCGTGAAGTGGCATGATTCTATTTAAAGCGACAGAGACAATACCCCCTGTGCTTACAGGCATGTCCATTGGTAGTCGTGGATCTGCCCAGCCTGGCGAGGCGCCTGTACCAGATGTGCACCAGTGATATGCTTCAGCTTGTGCTGCCTGGGCTGCTTCCTCCGGCCACCGTTTGTGTGTAGGTGTTTAACGCAGGCTTATTCCCCTTGAATAGCCCACGGAATAGAGCCAGTAACGTCCAAGGACTTTGTCATGCTGATCATTATGGCTCGCATGATTGAGTCGTGAGGAAGGCTGGATGAGCTATGAGGCTCTGGGAAAATAATTTAGTTTGGGACTCTAATGGTTTGTGCGTTAGCAGTGGATGGTGCTTGTAAGGGCGGCTTTGATTATCATCAATTCTGGGGATGCCGGAGAACATCGTGAGCCCTCCGTTACAACATACCTACTCGTAACTTAGGCAGTCGCAATCCTGACGCGAAATAATCACCATTTAGAACCTATGGATGTTTACAAGGGCAACCCAACCCACCCAGACCAGATATTATTAAGCAACTGAATTCTGCTCCTCTTTGTCCAAGGCCTCGATTATTCGTCTCTCTTCCTCGGCAGTGATTGACAAACAGAACCTTTCAAAGGGGACGAATCTCTTGGCCACCTTGTCGCCGTTTCTCACGTCGATTAGTAACTCTCTGAAGGCCGCGATCCTCCTCTCATCCCTCCCTCTTATTGCCTCTGAGAATTTTCCATTCGCCAGATCCTGAAAACTTTCTCTCACAGAAGCTCCAAAGTCGTTAATTCCCTTGCCTATCTGTCTTCCGGACAGTCCGAGCCCGTACGCCAGTGTTCTTTTAGATCCGGTGGGGTCGATGCTTCCTATCGAGGCAGGGCCTGAGCGATACAGCGTTGCAACAGCAATGCTAATGGATTTGGCACGTCCGTCCGCAAGAGTAGATCGGGGGTTCATGAGATACGCTCGCGAGCGGCTTGCAACATCTAAAATCACAGTAAATAAAATTGAGTTATCAAACATTTTCTCATGGCTGTTTACTTGCCTTCGCCTCTGCTAGGTATCACGTATCCCTCGTAATGGTTGAATGGCAAATTCGGATCGTAGCTCTTCGTCGTGAGATCCCAGTTGACGATTTGAGCTTTGGTGCCCACAAAGATAGATCCATCACGTTTCCTCATGACGGTCCTGTTAGTCAATGACAGAACAAATAGTTGGCAGTTCTTGTCTGTGAAGCTGTAGGTAGGGAATTGATCGATAAGATATCGTGCCAGCTTTGCGATTTGTTGCAGGTTGAATTGTGTTTGCCCGACATTATAGGCGACGAGAGGCAGACGGTTACCGCCCTTCTTGCGGTGAAAAGTGTGCGAGTCAACCTCTTGCCGGATTGCTACGAGGTCGCGCTTAACATCGTCGGAGCTCCACGCGTCATCCTCACTCAGGTGTGGCTTCGTCTTGTTCACAAGATGGAAGAATTGACCTTGCGAGTAGAACGACCAGTGATGCATTGATAGCAGAAGGCCCTGGTGCGGTACTGTGACAAGATAGACATCGTGGAAGGTGGATGATGATGGTTCGTAGTCCGGCAATGAAGGGTGAAACTGGACCGAGAAGCATAACGCGGAGAGTTCCATTGAATTGCTCCAAGCTGCTGGGAGATCTGGAAGGAAATCGACTCGATCTAAGAAATCAAGCGATGTCTCGAGCCATCCATCGGGCTTAGGCGGGTCCGCAAGCTCGTCAAGCGGTTGCAGGTAGCCGACAAGGTCATCCTCGAGTATATGTCTATTTGGAGCTCCGGAGCCCCTTCTTTCCATGTCTGAGGTAAGAAAATGGGTGTCGGGGAAATGAGATAGAACCGTGCGGAGAGATGAGGGTGATAAGGAGCGTGGAGAGAAAAGGAGAACAGCGTGAACAGTAAACGGTGAGGGCGAGGGCACGGAAATGACAAGGCTGGGCCTTTTTCCTGCAAAGATGCCTGGCTTACCTCACCCGCATGCCGAGACCCCAAAATGGCTAGATCTGCGGATTGTAATAATTCGAGAATGTCAGCCGGGCCGAAGAACCGCTCGTTTGGATTTTCCCGTCCACGAAGCATTTGAAGTTTACCTTGCCTCAAGCAACCCAGGAATAGTTAGTTCAGGATGGAATATGGGACCGAATTTGTATTATAGTATACGGGAAATAAAACAAAATATTTGAACTGGTACTACATGCACTTAATGGTGACTAAGGGGGCGATAAGCTGGGGCCTCTGGCTGTCCTTCGACAGCCAAGTCAAGCCCAGATCGTGCTGCAGACATAAATTCACAACACCACTCTTGCTTCCCCTCTGTAGTACCACTCTTGATACATGAACTAATACTGGTATCTAAAAGTCTTCTTCTGCACCCAGTCTGTCAATTGTCCATCCCGCTCCGACGTTTCTTCGCACACAGCACCAAAAGAACGATCCCGTCTCTTGTTTTGGTATATCAGCCAGATCCCGAGAGTGACAAATGCTACTCCGGTCCAAACGGTTGTTACGATCAGAACGACGAATGCCGTCGGATACGAAGGATATTCAGTCGCAATGAAGACCTGAGGTCCGGTTAGGTTACCTGCGCAGTAGGCCATGAAAAACACGGCATTAAAAAGTGTCTTCTTTGTTGGACCGGAAACAATCGAGGCAATGAGCGAAACAGCCAGCGGAAAAGTGTAAGTGAGAATACTATTCAACAAGCCGCAACCAGCAATCCGTCCAGATCTATGAAATCAACATCCGTCTCGTCTTTTTGATATCCATCGCCTGACTTCCCCAAACATGACTACTATCACCCCCGAGATCTCCAAAGTGATGGAGTCGGCCATCGACGAGGCCAAGGCCTTGCTAAGAGAAGTGGACTTGGACGTGAGTAGCCCCGCTTACCACTTCCTCTGGAACAACTGCGAAAGCCTATGTAGTAGTTGGTGCATCTCGACTGACCGTGTGTGTTGAACATGGCAGATTCACCAGCATCCCGAGCTTAACTACGAAGAGCATGAACTCCGAAGAGCAGGAGGGCGGGCGTTTGGTGGTTTTCAATGCTGAGTATGATGCGCTCCCTGGTTTCGGCCACGCATGCGGCCACAACCTTATTGCAACTGCCTCTCTGGCTGGCTTCATTGCCACGGTCGGCGCCCTCAAGACGTCTGACAAGCCAGGACGGGTGCGGCTTCTCGTCACTCCGGCTATGTGAGGAAGCTGGTTGCGGCAAGGTGATGCTCGTTGGCAAAGGCGCATATGATGGGGTTGCAGCTTGTGTCATGGCTCATCCAGCACCCATGTTTGCCTACGGAACACAGGGGCGACACGGGGACGCCTACGTTTGTCATGTCGCCACCATCTGCTTCAAAATCCAGTTCAAGGGAAAACCCGCTCACGCAGCCGCGTCACCATAGGAGGGAGTGAATGCCCTTTACGCCCCTGTTCTCGGCCACAATGGCGTCAGCTTGATGAGGCAACAAATGAAGAAGGACTCTGCCGTTACAGTATCATTACTGATGCCGGCGTTAAGAGCAACATCATTCCTGACTACACCGCCGTTCACTATGCTGGGCGTGCGCCGATCATCGAGAAACTCCATGTCGTTGTGCTGCGAAACCGTGTCATTGCGAATTACCGTGGTGGCGCCATTGCTACAGGCTGCGAAATGCTTGCGAAATACGACGCATTCTACGTGCCTCTGCGGCCCAACAAGCAGCTTTCTTTGATTTTTGCCGATGCTGCAGTAGAGTTGGGAATTCCCATGTGATGCGACGTGAATAAGAAGGAGGTCATCTCTGGCGCCATCGACCAGGGCAATGTCGGCTGCGTTGTCCCGGTCATCCACCCCATCTACGGTATTTAGGCCAAGAAGGGGCAAGAGTAGCCACACAGTAGTATTTACAAGTAGCTCAACTGGGACCAAGCCAGCGCACAAGCGTACACTCACAATCGCCAAGGCCCTGGCCAGATGTGCTTGGGCTGTCGGAACTAACGATGAGGCTGCCCCCAACATCCAACGCGAGTTCGACGCAGAGGTGGCTGAGATGAGATTGAAGTATTCTGTCGAGGAAGAGATGTCATTCATCACAAAAGAGACAGCCTCCAAGAGCAGCAAGATCGCCAAGAAGTTGTGCTCCTACGGCAATAGCCTCTAACGAGACTTATACCTAGCTACAATGACATCTTTAACCAAGACCGGTTTCATTTGCTTTGCGTCGCGCACAAAATACGTAGTATTCAATGTCACAGGCACGGCAGCTCTGTTTCTCTGGTTCTTAGAAGTAACCAGTAACTAAGAGACATCTTCTGGAGGCCCAATCTAGATGAGTTGCATTTTGCCGTTTTAGTGCGATATCCCACAAACCAAAGAAGGCGACTTTCGAACGTATTTAAGCAATGATGGGTTGAGACCGCTCAAAACACACGGCAAAACCAGGCAGGGGCAAATAGCTCAACGCAAAATCATATTTCAGGATATATTCATAGTCATCGAGCACCCAAACATTCCATACAGTTCATCAATAGCCCTGTCTCTGTGTCCTGAAAGTTCATGTGGTTTGCATTTGATTCAGACAAGTTGTTTAGTGATAAAGGGAAGACGTGGAAGTTCATGTGGTTTGCATTTGATTTCAGACAAGTTGTTTAGTGATAAAGGGAAGACGTGGAAGGATGCATCCAATGGAGCAGCAGGGGATTCGTCTGTGTGCGGGTCTCGTATCATGGTAAGACCCAACCATCATCAGGACGGACTTAAGAAATACTAGCCCGAGACGCGCTGACAGGTTCTTCTGGGGCACCCGGGATCAACCCTTGCAGCTGGGGCGAGACCGTGACTTTGTTGGTAACTTATCATAGGTAGTCAGGCGCCCGAGTGCTAGATACTGTGAGGCACTCCCCCCACCCTTTTCCCGATATTAGTAGCAGCTGCTTCTCAGCTTAGATTGTGAAAGGGTCGTGAAAACAACCCCGAGACTGGTTTTGAACCTGTCTGCTGGCGAATCAGCCCGAGAACTCCCCACCCTCGCATTGTTTTGCTTCGTGGGATCCTTACTCGTCCCCCGGGGCATGTTTCCACCATTGGCAGCGCTTCAACTCACATTTTCTCTCAACTTACCAGAAAGAACAAGCAATCATGAAAACCCAAGATCACACGCTGTCGCAATCTGAAGTTGTGGCCGAAGAGAATGATTTGCGGCTGCCACGCAACTGGACAAACATTAAGAAATGGGTTAATGTGTTTCTAATTTCCCTGTTGACCCTCATCTCGTAAGTTGATCCCTTCAGTCAAGAAATGCAGCTAACGTTATCCAAAGCCCTTTTGGCTCTTCTATGTTTGCTCCGAGCACCAGCGACGCCATGAAAGACTTCCATCGTTCCGAGAACGCCGATCTCGAGGCGTTCAGCGTGTCCATCTTCGTTCTTGGCTATGCCTTTGGGCCCCTCGTGCACGCGCCGCTGAGCGAGATATACGGAAGGCTGATAGTCTACCATGTCAACTCCTGTCTATTCATCGTCAGCAACATAGCATGCGCGCTATCGGTAAACCTTCCGATGCTGATTGTCTTCCGATTCGTGACAGGCCTCGTGGGATCATGCCCTTTGGCGCTTGGCCCCGCGAGTGTGGCCGACATCTTCAAAGTAGAAGAGCGCGGAAGAGCCCTTGCTCTCTGGAACCTTCCGGTCCCACTAGGTCCGGCCATCGGGCCTCTAGTCGGGAGTTATCTGGCAGCTGCAATGGGCTGGAGATGGATCTTTTGGTTCCTCGCGATCGCAGTGAGTTTAGCATCTTTTGGGCTTTATTTCCATTTTCTTGAACAAGGTTGTTGAAACATTTGTGTCCAGATGTCGGTAATTCTCGTAGCGACCGCGGCCTTTCTCAGAGAGTCCCATGAACCAACACTGAGAAAACGTCAGGCTGGAACCCAGGTGAACGCACGGGAAGCCATTATCCTCGGCAATACCTTAGGAGGCTCGTCAGAATCCCGCCTCGAGACATTTACCCGCGCCATTGTTCGACCAACCAAGTTACTCGTCATGTCTCCCATTGTATTCTTTCTTTCCCTGTCTGCAGCGCTTAACTACGGCTACATTTACATTATGTTCACTACCATGAGCTCGACATTCGTCAAACGTTACGAAACGTTCAACGAAAGAAACGTGGGCCTGACGTATTTGGCTTTTGGGGTTGGAAATGTTTCTGGAAACATTGTCCTAAGCGTAATCTCAGATCGGCTTCTCAGGCGAGGCGCGGCAAGATCTGGGACCATGAAGCCAGAGTATCGACTTCCGCCGCTACTTCCCGGCAGCCTCCTTGTTCCTGCCGGACTAGTTCTGTATGGATGGACGCTGGAATACAGCTTGCACTGGATAGCGCCGCTGATTGGCATGCTCCTGATTGGCGTAGGAACAATCCTCATCTTTGTACCCATCAATGCGTATCTGGTGGATGCGTTCACGAAGTATGCAGCGAGTGCCACGGCGGCTAGTACTGTACTCCGAAGCTTAGGAGGTGCTCTGCTTCCGTTATGTGGTGGTAGGACGTATCAGGCGTTGGGCGATGGGTTAGGCAACACCATCTTGGCCGTAATTGGGGTGGCCGTCCCTCCTGTGGCGTTTCTTTTTTACTTCAGAGGAGAGCAGCTGAGAAAGAGGACTCGTGTCTCCTTGTAATCAGCGCTTGGGGCCTGGGTAGCAGGGAAGATAGACCCGAATCTGAAATCTTTGAACCCCTTTCTGTATCATCTCAGTCGCCGAATCCATCAAGGCGGGGCTAGATTTGAAGATGCCTGGCCCATCTCAATGGCGTGGAGTTTTGCTCAAGCAGTCGCTACTTTCAGGCAAAGTCTCAACGCTGGATATCCGACGTTGCGCATGAAAAGTCCTCCAATTTGCCCAGTGCGCGTTGGAGAATGGAATCCCTGCGGCGGCATGAGAACTACGTGGAGATTCTGCCCTTGCTGAGTCGGTGTTGAACCAACTGGCACGTCATCTCTTGTTTTACTCAAAAACGAAGGAAACATTCTACCTTTGCAAAAGCACAAGACGGCAAGCTCCACAATGTTTCTGGGGCGCAGGAGACAAGCATTTCATAGTACCTTAGTTGATCATGACCTAAAGACATGGCTTGAGTGAGCACTACAAAAAGAGGGGCACGAAATCAAAAACATACAACACCAGGTATTCGCTGGTCGTCACCGACCCAACTACTAATCCGGCCCTCATTGGCTTATCTATGGGAGAGCGGACGGGATCCCGAGTTTTCCAATGGGTATGGTCGTATGTGACGGTCTCAGGTGTTGGTGTTGCTGATAATCCCGTGAGAGTGCGTCCTCAACTCCCCGCGGTCATCTCAAAGCTAGCGCCCTAATACAACCCTGCGCACTGCTGTCCTTGCTATTTCCAAGCTTTTGCAGCAGCCAGTCCCGGTGAATCATGTCGTCGGTTTCTCTCGCCATTATGAAAACTGCCCACTGGTTCCTCCACATGAGCGGTAGGGCAGGGCTTTCTGTAACCATTCGAAACACCACACCGAGTAACCCGTCTTTAGCGACGACGAGATCTCGCTGGATTGATTCGGGTGGCGAGACGGCAGCCATGGCACCCAAGACACAAGACACGAATTAGGACAGCATTGAAATGTGCTACCATGCTGTATGAAGTTTTATCAACTTTCTGTCGGCTGATTATGGAGCTTCTACCAAATGAAAAACAGCAGAGTATTTTCACTTAGAACCGCCGAAAAGGGGGAATTCGGAGGTCAGCTGCTGCAAAGGGCCAGGCCAACTTGCAATCAGGGGGACGGGAAGCGGCACGGGAGAAGGCCTATCTCCTTACCTCTCGCAACTGACGCAGATTGATTTCTAGTCCCTTTAGCTTTTCGATATCAACACCGGACGCTCGTACTTGATTGAGACCGGTCGATCCAGACAGATATTAGCGAGAAAATGAAGCTTCAGGGGCTGTGACCGTTCCACATCCTCCATTAGCTCGTCCCATGGGTATGAGGACCCGAAGAAGTCAGCATGAGTGTTTCGCGACCCAAGAGTTCGAGAATGCGATGCTTCTCAACGTAATTGGCTAACGCGGCGCCGAGCCTCTTCATAGCTGAACGGGACTTCTCGTCCCAGATGGCACAGTAAGTAAGCTGCAACAGCCAAAAGGCCATCGAGGTGTTGCTGTGATTGTGTGAATTGTCTTGCATCCCTCAACCGAACTGCTAGCACCGCTTGTAAAATAATACTTTGCCGTCTACAACCCTAGACCATCCGAGTGATTCCGAGCAACAGAACTAGGGCATTAAGCCAACAGCAAGTGCTTGGTTGTGGCGTCGTCGTAAGCATAATGAAGCAATATGGCGAGTTGGGACCAGATAAATGTCTTAGGACAGGTAGTCTTTGAAAAAAGAATTTCGAAGAAGTAGAGTGCGTCCTGCTCCAAGGGACCAAAGAAAATCGAGCACCGCGATGGTATGTGCCGAGTGGAGAGAGGCGCCAGAGACGGCGCTGTGGCCGTTTTACATGCACTTACGGTCTTCAAGACCACGTGTTCGTCTAGTTTTCCTGCGTGGTTTAGAACAGAATCAACCGTAGCCATCGTTTCGGTCGCTTCCACAGTCCACTGCTGTCGCGGCGGGACTATTCTCTTGGCCGACAGGAGTTTCGCCGCCATCGGCCGTGATATGGGCAGCGTGACTGGGGGTGTCGTGCGATGGTAGGATCGGGCGAGGCACATACTGAAGGCGACTTTTCACACAGCCAAACCCTCGCCTTCGTTCCCGAAGCGAAACTTGGTGTTCGCGCCATTCGCAGTGTCGCTGCAGGCGACTGCAACGCTGGCATACGGGCCGGTCCTCCGAGCACTTGACCTTGGACCGCGCGCAGGTCACGCACCTGTTGGTTGATCGACTCCATCGGCGGGAGACTCGGTTGGTCGTATCTGGAAGCATGGCTGTACAAAAGATGGCCGGCTCATGGGCTGAGCAGTCGTCGGAGAAGGGATGGGAAAGAAGGAGAAGTACGACGACAGCGGGACGCTTGATACGGAGTTGGTAGGGGACTTGTTTAAAATCTGGCTACGCAGAGATAGCCGGCAGGAGTTGTTGACAAGAGATGTAGAATCATTGGATAATGCTCCCAACTTGGCAATGGTCGGTGGTTGCTGATAAGTGTTATCGTGCGTTCCTTATCCATTTTTGTTTTACTTCTGCCACATGTAGAAGGAAGTCAAGCCACAGATGCAGCCACAGAACTCCCCACCCCCCCTCTACCAATATGGCTCTTGAAGTTATCGTGCACTGTGTACCAGCAGGTGCTTGCACGCCGGGACACTTCGACCTTTTCCGAACGTAACTGATGAACTACAAAATATCAATCATCGCAGCAATTTCCCGTTATTAATGGGGTTCTTGGGTTCGAATCTCCCACGAGCGTTGGTAGACCAGCTGAGACAAGAGGTAATTACTCGGTATGCTGTGAACGGCGACGCACCATTTGAGGCCATAGCTCCACGCGACGGCTGAACCCCAGTCACCGTCCAAGGCGATCGTTGGCCCCTTGCCGTAATGAATGTGGTAGGTACCCGTTTCTCTGTCCCTCAGAGCGTTCGTTGTCGCGAAATACGAACACTTAGACTGTGCCCTATTAGGATATGTATTCCATTTGGCAAGGACCGAAGGGCACACTTTGCAGCTCGAGTTGTCGGCATCGGTGGGGAGCCGGATGAAGCGGCTCATCTGAGGGTTGCAGCGACGGCAGCTTTACACGGGCTGTCAACAGCGCGATAGGGTGCATAAGTAATATCTACTTACCGTACTCTTCATTGATTTGTTTGGTTTTCAAGTAAACGTGGTTTTACCAGGTACTTTTGTGCAACTGCGCCACTTCACTTCGCCTCCCCCTTATTAGCCAGTCTTGGAATCAAAATGCCAAGCGCCCAAGCCTCTAGCCAAGTGACCAAGCCGGTCTGCAGACGTCTTTCCAAATTTCTTACGTTCTCATAACTCATTACGGCCTGGCGCATTTCTCCGTCTCCAACTCAAGACACAGTTTCCAACAAATCATTCAACTTGATTGCTACCCCACACCCCCAGGCCACTCCCCAGCAGGCAGCAACAAAACATGAGTGGTGCGGTATGAAATACTACATGCCCGATCACCGACATGACGGCCATGCACATTCTCCATGGATCTACTCGTACTAACTATGAATAGTCACCGGCGGTACCCCTACAAACTGCCACGTCCTTTTGCGGCCTATTGTCTACGACTCTTCGGGCCAAGATTCCGCCGAGAAACATGGATCGAGAGGCCTTGTGCCCCTTTTCTAGAGTACATCTGCTGACTTACCTCCTGCCGTGCTTGTATGTGGTTCTGCTCTCCTCGGGCTGCGCCACCTGGTCCTGGGAAACCATCAACCCTTCACATTATCGTCGAAGTTCAAGCATCTTTCCACTTGACATCTGCCTTCGACCGCTCTGCACAGCACCAACCTCCCGAAAGAAAAGTTGCCAGGAAACACTGATGCCAAACCGCGGCATTCCAGCCTGCGTCTTTGCACGCATTGAAGCAGTACCCGTCCACTTTCACCCTCTTGGCCCACCGCCGCGGGGCTTGTCGCGATCATGTGGAAACCGCCGGGACTCGACGTCTTTCCAAATATCTTGACTATACAATTGGCGGGCGCTATCGGATTCTCGATTATCACGGAGTACAAGTCCTCCAGTCAGGCAGAGCTGGTCTCTGAGATTTTTTGCTGGGTTGTTCTGCCGTTTCTAGCCCAACGCGCGAAGAGCAAGGACACCCATTGCGGCCCAAATGACGAAGACAAGGCGACTCTTTTCTGTCAATCAGAGTCCCGGAAAGGGCATTCATCTTCCTCGGTCTCATTGTGGTTTGCGGCCTTGTCTATCACGGTCGCAAGTGCCTACAAGGCCGAGTTCAAGACAACAGTCGCATTTCTGGTAAGTAACATTTCGCATCACTTGTTTCTAAGAAAACCTCGTGAATGTTGTTGAGGCCGTACTAACGGGATACTTCTTTCCAGCCGGTGCTGACACCAATACTTCTCGTCGTCCACAAATACCTATTTCGATCCGAGCACGAGTCAACGCCAAACCGGCCGATCAATCCGATATCATATCTCGTCACTGAGACCTTCTGGGGCTCGGCTTTGGTAGCCGGGTGGGGGGTCCTCACATTGACCAACTGGGATGTACGGCCGTCTGCCTTTGCCAGCATCCCAATGGCTGCCTTGCTCCTGTTGTATACAGCGCTTCTACAAGGTGGTTCTCCCAGACGCACAAGATTCCTCCCGGCGGTTGATCTCGAAGCTTCTGTTGTCCCTCTTGCAAGTCGCGTTGTGACTTTGTTAGTGTTGGCCCTTGTCATCGACACGGCATTGTTTGGCTTCCCCGACGCCAGCATCCACTCCGCTTTGCTCCTGGGCTTCTACAAAGCCTTGTCTTGGAATTACACCAGCCAAGCAGCGCGCATCACCTCCTGGCGCATCGGTCCAGTAGTCAGCATCTTCAGTGTCATGGCAATGAGCGATCCGGACGCACAGCCTTCGGGCTTTGCAGCAGTCTCGCATGTTGCAGGGGCCATTCTCAGCTACCTACAAGTATTTCACCTGGTTTCACGGCGAGGGAAATTCAACCATTGTCTGTGGGCGTTTCTGGGAGTTTCAATCCTCCCATACCTCGCCAACATTGTCGCCTTGAGGTCTACTAATGTCGGTGCACACACCTTCGCCGGCCAATTTTCGATGCATCCTGTTGAAGAATTGAGTCGAAATTCCGAGGCTGACTTCGAGGGGTTGTTGCAACGACAATCCAGGAACTATACAGCTGCCTTTGATGAATACCGTCGCCGGTACGGCATAGACCCGCCACCAGGGTTCGACAAATGGTACCAATTTGCATCTTCCCACGGTTCACCAATCATTGATGATTTCGACACGATATTTGAGTCAATATCTCCATTTTGGAGCATGAGCGGAGAAGAGATCCGTGGCGTCATGCAAGACGTCCAAAATCAGCATGGAAGCGAATTATGGCTCTGTTCATTTTCAAGTGCCCGCGCCGAGACTCGGTGCAGGCACCGTACGCGCTCCTACGATAGACATATTCAGTTTTCTTTCAACAAGCTCCTGAAAGATCTGGAAAGAGACATACCCGACCTGGAGTTCCTGGTCAACCATTTGGACGAACCTACGGTCTTACTACCCCCTACGCTGGGCCGAGACCAGAACTCTGAATATGCCTCGGGTCGTGACCGATTCCGCCTGACAGACCTTTCTGGCCGATCTGTTGGCATGGAGATCACCAAATACTGCCCAGCTACAGACTCTGGTGAGAGTAGTTCTTCCAGCGTTACGAATCGCACGGTGGAGACCTACGGCATCCCCTTCGTAGTTGATCCGCGCTCTGACAATGATATATGTCGTCACCCTGAGCATACCACCTTGCATGGCCTCATCGCGCGTCCCAAGTCCTTCCGACTCATAGAAGGCTTAGTTCCAGCTCTATCAACCGGTTCTCCTTCGACTATGGGGGATGTTCTATTTCCTAGCCCGGCATACCTGGAGGATGAATTTAGATATGACGAAAGAAACGACGTAGAGTGGGATAAGAAGCGGAATAGCGTCTACTGGGCCGGCTCTACGACGGGGGGCTATGCTTATGACTGCCAATGGGAAAGCTATCATCGGCAAAGATTCGTATCACTTGCTCAGAATCTGGAGCAACAGCAACGTGAGTATATCTATCTGCGGCAGGTTGGAGGCGCTGTTGAGCGTGTCGTCCGGTCTTTTGTCAACAGTAGACTGTTTGACGTCGCTTTCACGAGGGTGTTCCAGTGTGAGCGAACACAATGTCGGAACCAACTCTCGTACTTCCGGATGAAATACTGGGCCAGCAAAGACGAAGTATTTCGTTCACGCCTCGCTTTTGACCTGGATGGTAATGGTATCAGCGGTCGATATTATAAGCTTCTGGCCTCGAAGTCTACTCCGTTGAAACAGACCATCTTTCGGGAGTGGCACGATGATAGGCTCATTCCTTGGGTGCATTATGTACCTGTCAGCCTGGGTATGAAAGAGCTACCTGAACTGGTCACTTATCTTACATCGACAGAGGCGGGGAGGGCCAGAGCAAAATCGATCGCGGACCAAGGAAGGGACTGGTACGGCAAGGCGTTTCGTGAGGTCGACTTAACTATTTACACCTATCGGCTGATGCTAGAGCTAGCCAGACTTCAGGACCCCAGACGTGAGGCAAACTAGGACACACCTAGTGTTAGGATGTCAAGATGGGTTGGAACATACGTCTCGATGGACTCTCCTGCATATTGGGCATGACTTCTAATGCCATCGAAATTTCCTCCACTTGCGCGTTGGGTTACATCACGATGACCCAGTCGCTCTCTTAGCAATATGTAGCATACTTAGACAAGAGGCACAACGAAGACAGCTGGGGTAATTTCAGTTTCTGAGTTGGAAATGAACGCGTTGGTATATTCGAAGGGTGTAATGAAGACATTTCCATTAAGCAGCCGCTACTGCTGTTATTAGAAAGTAAAAAGCCCAAGGGCTACTATCATACATCTAATATCTAATTCGCTGTAAGCATTATCTACATATGCAACACATAGTATAGTCGTGTAGCGTTATATTCAAAGGTGATAGAGCTTCATCACCATTGCCGAAGCCTCAGCGAGGCCACCTAATGCGTCTCCTCGTCAACGTGCTTGATGCCATCGTGATTCAAGACAGGCTCGTCACGATCCAGTGCATACATGTCGTCCTCCTGGTCGTCGTAGTGTCGGAACAGGAAGTAAAAGACGAATCCAATAACGAAAGAAAAGCATGCCACTCCAGTGTACATCCACAAGAACTTGGGATCAACTGCAACAGAGACCAATGCCTCGGAAATAGCAGAACCGAAAGCGTTGGTGAAGAGATAGATACTTTGAACGAAGGACTTCATGCTGGGGGGAGCCTTGGTGTAGGCATACTCGAGACCCGTGACAGAGATGAAGATTTCGGAAAGTCCAATGAAGACGTAGGCAGGCGTTTGCACGGCAATGTGGACGTGATTGGGCAGGGAAGAACCGTCGACCATGCCTTCGGGGCAGCTTCCTGGGGCCTCGTAGCAAGGACCAGCTTTGTAGATGAGATGCTGAACAATGGCAGCGTAGGCGAGGCAGAGAGCGCCGAGCCAAAAGCCAATGGTGATACGCATGATGGGCTTCAGCTCAATTCCCATCTTGCGCAGGAGGGGGTAAATAATCTTGTCAAGAATCGGGGTGAAAACCAGGATAGAAATGGGGTCGAAGTTCTGCATGAAATCGTTGGGCATGCCGTGGCCCTCCATTTGGCCTGCCTGGGTAACGAAGTTGGTAGAGAACTGTCCGTAGCAAACCCAGAAGATGGGATCTATAGGAAAAATTGGTAAGCAACGGAAAAAACCAGGCAGGATCGCTGCAACTTACAAAAGACAAAGACCTTGCAAGCCCTCAATGCTCTCTTGAGTTCCTCAACGAAGTGATCGTTCCAGGGAACGGGCTTCTCCTTGCCGTTAGCAGCGCGCCATGACGGCTTGGCGGCATCCATGTTGCGAGCCGCAATCATCAGGCCAAGCGCCTTGAAAGCGTCGGTAATGACAGATCCTTGGGGCGGGCGGTTGACGAAAGTCTTGCGACGCAAGACCAACGTGGCAATGCCTATATTGAAGACGCAGAAGCACATCAGATACGCCGTCCAGAATCCCTTGTACTTCTCCATGAAAGGAGTGGCCATCAGCGAAAGGGCACCGAGGTTGATACACCAGTAGAAGATCATGTAGATGCGCTGGTATGTGATGGCGGGATCGATGATAACACGCTCGCCGGTGGTTTCTGTCTTGACAGCCATGACTCGACGTTGATACTGGTCGGCAATCAACGGTGCGATGTTGGACTTGATGCCTCCGGTGCCGAGACCAATGACGATAATTGCAACGATGTAACCTGGCTTGCCGGCACCATGCTCCATGGCAGTTGGGAGCGAGGTGGTCCAAAGAATGACAAGACCGATCCAGTAGAACGCACAAAAGATCAGGATGGTCTTGTACTTGCCGAGATACTGGTCGGCGATGATGGCTCCCAGGATAGGCGTGACTAACAGAATCTCGCAGTCAGTCTTGTGTTTAGGCTTGTTCGCGGCAGCTCAAGTCGACTGTCTACCGCGACAAAAGTTGGCAACAAACGTACCATAGCAGAACCACTGGAAGAACAGGTTCAGACCCGTCGCAGCTTGGTGGCCCATTCCAAGACCCTTGGGGCCATCCAGTCCGTTCTCATCATTGCTGATGTAGTTTTGGAACAGACCCTGAGCGCCGTAGTAGGTGAAACGCTCAGTCAGCTCAACCACGGCGATAAGAAAGGCCGACGCAGGCAGGCTCTCTCCCACACGTCGCAGCGTGCTCTTCTCGTAGTCATTGGGCTCAGCACCATCAGGTGTCGGGCCAGACTCAGCGTCAGTCTTTTCTGAGAGTGGCTGCTTCTTCTCAGGCTCGTTCGTCATGCGCTGAGCGAGCGTCTCGTGGAGCCTACGGGTGCGACGTGTCAGTGACCTGGCCCCTGAATGCCGATGATATGCGACTTGTTACGTACTCGGCCACCGTATCCTCGTGGTTTTGGGCCATGTTTACGCGATTCGAAGGTTAGACCCGATGCATGAGCTGGACCGAGAGTGAGAGGTGAAGGAAAGAAGAAAAAAAAACTTTTGAAAAAACTGATCCAAGGGCACGCGCCGGTGGGGATCATGGAGCCTCGCCATCATCAAGACTAATAGTGCCCTTACCCTCGGTCGACGCCGACATGTTCGAGGCGATATTCAGGTTTCCACTAGAAAAGTTTTGCCCGACTTGGATGCTCGCCCCAGGAACTTTTGCGCAGACACTAGCAGACACGCCACAACCCGAAGGCCGACGCAGCTGCCATACTCCACTCGGCCGAGTGAGCCGATCTTTTCGAGGGAGAATAACGGAGACATCGGGTGATATACCAGGAATTCTGTGGAGAGCTTGGCAAAAGGGCCGAAACGGGTGGCGCCAAGCGAGGTTAAGGGGAATAAGGCGGCCTTAAATCCCCGAAGCTCATTGGCGAGTTGACGGATTGGTTCGAGATTAGTCAATGCATTCGTGTGGTGCCGAGGTCGAAGAGGGAATGTTGCTGAATCCGGGGTTTGGAACTTTTTTCAATGGTCCTGCGCGAAACAACCATGCAGATGCGGCTTGAGGGCGAGGCTAATGCTACGTAACACCAGCCGTTCCCCGAGGTTATCATCAAGAGGAATGCTGCGACCTTCCCGTCTTGGCATGGATTCTCGGTGACGGGACTTTCGGGGCCAGTTCCGCATCGTAAGCCGCAGCTTTAGTGTCTCTGTAATCCAAATTGCTGCAACCTGACTCAAGAGCACGACGTCATGAACCACAGCAGTCTGACTTCTCGCCTTGTGAGCATGCCACCTTATTATCTCTGCATGCTCCTCGCTCCGTGAGGTAGGTCTGCCTGGCAAGGGCTCATTGGCTCTTTCTCGCCCTTTCGTGCAACTCGCGATGACAAGCGCGGCGTGGACTGACCACAATTCAAAACCTCCCTGCATGTTTTGTGGACCATCAAGCGGCTTCCGCATGATGACCGGAAAACTCGGCCTCGCTTGTGGGGGGGCTGCAAAATCTGACCTCCCGCCACTAACCCCAAAGTGAGAGGTCGGTGACGGGTTCATTGATTGCCGTCTCTTCTTTCCGCCATTATCTGCGTGGGTTTCTTCAAGAAGTGGTGCAACTTAGATTGTGGAATCCGCGTCTTGTGAAGCTGCCTACACATAGCCGTCTCGACTCGGCATTGGGGGCAACTCAGTCGATCTGGTTCAGACTCACATACATTCATGTTTCCTAGTTACCACGCTTCGTCCCTAGCGATGCTGTGATTCTTGTGGCATCTTTTGTCAAGCTGTTGACGTTAGTATTAGAATTTGTGTGGGTACCTCAGGCACCTAAGGGCTCAGGGGCTGACCGACATGAGCATGAGGGAAAGGGTGTCTGCATACTTCACTGTAAAGCTAATTGAGGTTGCAGACTTCTTTCTCCATGCACCACGTGCGCAGCTTAAACTGTGGACTAGCTGGTTCGTGCAAACTGAGGCACGCCCCAGCGGGCCAGATGCACTTTGTCCCTTGGGGATGCATCGGCTACTTCGACGGCAAGTCATTGAAGTTGACGGCGGATGGCGGGGATCAGCGTTTCGGCAGCGAGGAACGGGTCGGTGTTACGGATCCAAATATACCCGGCCAGAATTCACTTTGCTCAGTAATAAGCCTAACTCCAGTCTCCAAAAGCGATAAGCTCTGCCCATGCCAATGCCAATGTACTACCAGAAACTGTCTCTGTTTACTAGGTACTTAAGGTAACAGGATGTTCGACCCAACTCTTCAACAACCGCGTGAACGCGCACTCCAATTACTACGCCTGGAGTCTGACGTCATTTTCCATTATGGTACACTTGAGTTGTGCTTGTATCAAGTGGGATGCGTTACTCATGATGAGACAACACTCTAGGAGTTGGTTGGGTCATTTTGCCTCAATGCCTTCACAGCCATTATGTGTTGGGACGGATTCAGGAATCTGCAAGGAAGTGAACACCGTAGAATGATTCTACGGTGTTCACTTTCTTTACTAGAATCTCTTGCCTATCCCGCTGATTTCTCTCTTTCCGTAGTTGACTGCACATTTGCGGGCTGTGGATATTGCATAATATATCCCCTTACAGCTGCAAATGACAGAAATTGCGGGTTGATGTTATTTACCCAAGAACTAGGAAAGAAAGTGTCTGAGCATTTTCATCCCACATCAACCTCATCAACTAGGCGTGCGTTTGATCTTTTTCTCTTGAATTTGCTATCATTAAGTGACATGATACTTTCAGCTTGTCAAGGAAAGCGAATAGTAGCCATGTGAAACTGAGGACTGAAGATTCAGATTTTTGGAGGTTACTTTGCTGTCTCTACAAGATTGAAGGCAATGTCAGTAAGCGACAGAGACTATCCCATGAAAAAGCCCGGATTGTTCGTCTAGCTAGAAACTCGACTTCCGCGCATGGTGATCAACTCGCTGACTAATACGCGACAATTTGCGAGAGGAGGCGTGTCTTGTGCGACACACCACTGGCATCGATGGACTAGCTGTAGGCACCCCGCCGATAAAGCTGCTATGAGCAGCTGGTAAGTGCATTGTAAGGGAGGTACTTAGCGAGTAGGCCGGCATCATCCTTCAATTCAAGTGAAAAATAGTATTTACCAGTCTAATCTCTGAATTATGGTGTACTTCTAAGTTCCGCTTTGCTTTACTCGGGAAGCCTTGTCTATTCGGCAACGATGCAACCATAGATTGATCGAGCAAATCCTCAGTGATAGGGTAAAACGAGAAAAGCGTCTTGGCTAGCTGCTGATCCTTTCGCATCAGATAAGATACTTTGACCCAAATAGTTGGCAATGCCACACGGAGGCCAAGAAGCAAGCTCCAGTCCCCCCTGCAAACTCTAATGCACGACAAAACATGGTTCTGGGCCAACAGGGGAGGGAACTGCCGGTCACTCGCCTCGCTTCCTGTCTCAACCCCTGGTCACCCTGCTTTTACGGCACCACATTTAAAAACCTCATTGCTTAAGTTCTGGCTGCTTCACCGACATTTTCTCCGGACAGAAGATAGGGAATCTTGGCTTCGTTCCCAGGATTCTCTGGCCTAGACTGATCAAGCTTCTCAGTCTCACGACCCCAACCATGTGATTGACAAAGCGATTATGTAGAAAGTCATGATTCAAGATGGACTCTTCTCAAGCCAACCTATGCTTCATCCCCCGCTAAGCAGCAATGCCCGCCCAAATCCACAGAGAACACGCTCGCGCCAAACACCACAATGCCAGGCCGTATCCTATTTGTACCATTTATCGAACAAAAGCACCGCCTCCACTGGCGCCAACAAGGTTGCCCGTCATCCATCCGCTCTCGGGCAGGCAAACGACGCCAACAATACCAGCCACCTCCTCTAGGTAACCGGGACGACCACCAATGCTCTTCGCCAAGTCAAGAACCTCTTCGCCGTCCACTCCGGGACGGGCTTTAGCAAGTGGCGTCAAGATGTTCAGAGGACGAAGCGCCTCACGCGGCTCATCGGGCAGTCCGGAGTATAGACCCGTGTCCATGGGTCCCGGAGCGACAGCGTTGACAGTGGCCCTCTCGGCGAGCTCACGGGCCCACACACGGGTCATCGCCTCGATGGCACCCTTGGTACCAGCGTAAGAAGTCTGCCACCAGACACCCCAGGTGGTAGTTGCGCTGGAGATGTTGACGATGCGACCAGAGCGGTCGGTAGGCAGATAGGGGAAAGCAGCCTTGATGAGGAGAGCAGGAGCTCTGCAGTTCAGGTCAAATGTTGCCTGAAAGAGGTCAATATCCAGCTGGTCAATGCCCTGAGCGTTGACGGTGGCGGCGTTGTTGACAATGATGTCAATCTGGAAGCGGCCAGAGGCGTCGGTGAAGTGCGCCTTGGCCGTATTGACGAGTTGCTGAGGGGCATCAGCCTTGCTCAGGTCGGCCTGGACAGGCAGCGCCTTGACGTTGTACTTGGTCTCCAAGTCCTGAGCAAGAGCCTGAGCCTTGGGTGTTGATCCCTCAGTGGCATAGTTGATAACAACGTTGGCACCTCTGCTGGCGAAGTGCTCAGCAACGACGGCACCGAAGCCTGGGACTAGTCAGCTGGTTCTGACGGCCAGAGGCATAAACGCGATGACAATCTAGCATGAGGTGAGGAAATCTGCATGTACGTACTGCGGGAGGCACCAGTAACAATGGCAAGCTTGCCCTCAAAAACCCTGAAAGGAGCCATTTTTTTCGTTTCAGTCCTAGGTGAAAGATGATAACACACGATGACGTGGAGTCGGAGGAGGAAGTTGTCTCTTTCCAGCCCCCACGTGATGATGAACGCTTTTTATATCTCGCTCTGTGTCTTGTGCTTCTAGAGCTAAACTCCCCCCTTGATGCACAGGCCATTGCCGACGGGCCGCTAAGTGAGTGGATTCCGGAAAGGAGTCTAGACTGGGGCCGTTGCAGGATCAACAACCTTTAGTCTCCACGCAGCCACGTCAACTGCCAGAGGTTTCTGCCGATCTCAATATCTGTAAACCATTTGTGAAACTTCCCCTCTGTAAATTTTGTTGACATCTGGACAAAGAAATTGGACTCTTCAAGTTTCCTGCCGATATAAGTAGCTTCACAGAAACGGGAATGTCATGTTTTTCCTCCTCATTCGTGACGATATTTTTCTCATGGTAGAGAACAAGGCATCAACGCAGTTTTGTAAGAGGGGGAAAAGTCGATGCCGAACTCCATCTGCAGAGGGGTTTTTATGGGTTTACGAACAAAGCTGAAATTCGCAACCCCAGGAGTGCAGCTACCGTGTCGGAAAGACAGCTCCACAACCATGGGTCAGCCAAGGCGCTATGCAGTATGACACCGCCGGCTGTTGTCGAACCGACTCCCCGATTCTCGGAATGGATCTGCCAAACTCAGTAGCGATCTTCCTTGGATGGGACCAGCCGTTTCGAGACTGTGGAATCAATGCTACACCACCGGATGACGCGAATGAGCATTGTCACTGCCGGCCGATCTCGCGTAGCTTTGAGAGTTGCATCGGACTGGGGCGCGGAAGCTCTTGATGCAGAGGACACGAATGGACGGCATCTATAGAACAAGAAGAAGGGAAAGTACTCATAGGTCTAAAGGGATCGAAAAGGAGTAAGCTCTTTACGCGAGTTGACGATTAAGACATTGATCTGGCCCAATGTTGAAAAGTGAGGCTGACAGACAGATGCAAATGAAATCACGTAAGGAAAGTTCGGAGGCAACTCCGATTCCCTGTCAGAGCTCAAACTCTCAGGCATGAGGGAACGACGATAGGGGCTGTGATTGGCTGCACACCTAATAAGAGAAACTCGGGATGGGATTTCGTCGAAATTAGGCGCTTGAGCTGCGCAAGGGGCTCGTGGACTCTTCCATGTTCGCCTCTGTAGCGACATTCCTTGCCACAGAACCACACGGGAGAGATTCTGGGGCTGGGGTTGTGGGCCCAAAGAATCTTTCGTGGATTAAAAGGAATCCAGCTGCTATTAAGTAATTCACATCTCTGCGCCGGCTCGACCTTTCTTGCTCTCTTGTGAGTTTATTGGGGCAGCCTGGTTCTCTTGGGTCGTCTCTTTTGTGGTTCGCATTCCCCTCCTTTTCGTCCCCGTACTGCGCGAAGCCGGTTCTTCGGCCATCCAAAACCCGCAAGCCGGCCACGATGGGCCCGGCCACCTCAAAGGACATGGCGGCAGCGGTCCTGGTACCGTTGCCATTTGATATCATCACGATGGTGCTGCGATTCTGGATTAGGACACAGAGAAAGGCCTGGGGACCGGATGACTGGGCAATGGTGGCTACCATCGTACGTTCCACGGATATCTATCTTGTCGAGCATATACGCTGACTGAACGAAGCCTGTCTGGATGGTCAGTCAGGTTGGGTTGATTGGAATGGCCTGGAGCGGAGTTGGCCAGCTTGACAAAACTTTAACGCCTCAGCAGACTGCTGATTCGTACTTTGTAAGTTTCTCGGGTCAAAACCAGGCACTAGATGTGCAACTGACCGGTTGAGTAGTGGTTCTACGTGTTTCAGGAGTTTTGGTGTTTCACTTTGGTTACTCTCAAGTGGTCTATTGGCTTCACCCTCCTTCGTATCGCCAACGACCAACGATGGGTCCAGCTGATTATTTACACCTGCCTAGCCTTGGTGACAGTCTGCACTGGAGGCACTGGCATGTACTTGTTTTTCCAATGTTCACCAGTTGAGTAAGTGCCTCGGTAATCAAAGTCTCCCCCCCAGGTATATGCTGATCAAGAACCCCAGGAAAAATTGGTATCCCAGCATGCCTGGCAACTGCAAACCCCGCGAAATTCAAACGGCCCTCTCTTTTCTCGTCGCTGCTGTTTCAATCTCGACCGATTGGATATTCGCCATCCTGCCCTTCGCTCTCATTTGGAGGCTTCAAATGGCAAACAAGGTCAAAGCGTCCGTTATTGGGCTGCTTGGTCTAGGGTTTTTGTGAGTTTTTCTTGGCGACCGGCGCTTTCGTGACCCAATTCTCACGGTTCCTAGTGCATCAATCGCGCCCATCGTCCGTCTCAAGTACCTCCTGAATTTGAACGACACCTCGAGATTCCTGCAAGGTCTAGGCATCATTCTTGCATGGGCCCAAGCAGAAGTTGGCATTGGCATGTTGGTTGCAAACCTCCCCGCCTGCCGCCCTCTCCTCGAACGAGCGCTCTCCCGTCTCACATCCTTTACCGGTTCGAAGAACAAGTCGTCGAAAGATCCAACTGCTTCTGGGGCGGTTAAGAACAGCTACCTGGAGCTTGGGGAGAGGGATCCAACCAAGAAAGCCACGGCCAACGCAAGTCGGTCTGGTGTTGAAACTAGGGTTTATGGAAGGGACATGGGCGGGAATAGCAGCGATAGTCTGCCCGACGACCACAGCCAAAAGCAAATCGTCAACAAGAATGGCTTTGGCGCGATTCGCGTCCAAAGAGAATTTGGTATGGAGGTGGAGAAGAAACGTGGTGGCAACATGGTTTGAAGCCCTTCAAGTCGAGTTACTGACAAGGACGTTGATGATTGAACGCGTCTTTTGTTTCGTCAATGTGCAAATGTTCCGGGGGGTGTTAGGTTGCTTATTAGCTGACGGGTCAGCTTCAAAAGGTTACACGATCGGAAACTAATTGTTAGAATATTTTCAAGTTGGGCCACTCCTTGCGCTCGTCTGCCCATGAAACAATTCAGTGGACATGTTTCTTCGCGGCCGCTTAGAACTACATGTCCACAGATTTCCTCCTAATGGCCCCCTGGGCTTATTAATCGCGCGTTCGTTCCTGCCAGTGACGTCTTGCATACGCCTTTGATCCTCAATACGATCAGATTGGCAATGGGTAGGACCGCTCCAGGCAAGAGGATCATTCCGGCGGGATAGACCGTTGTGGATGTCCCACCGGGATGTATGATTCGCCCTGTCTCCGTGTCATTACTCATGCCACACTGCACATCCCCACAGGCCCCCTTATGCTTGCCTCCTTTTTACTTTCTTCGTTTTTTAAGTGATCGCGGGACACTTATGACATGGAATCGCTTTTGCAGGGTCTCTCGTGCCTCAAAAGGTGGCCGAGAAGAGTCAACAAGCACGTTTTGGCAAAAAGAGAGAGACTGTGATAGTCACTTAAAAGGCTGCCGGCCAACGTCTCCACTTAGAGGGTGGGGGCTAAACAAGACAGGGTTGTGCAGATGGAATTTCATATTCCATGCATATTTTACACATCTTTAACTCCCCGGACATCGTCGGAAACGGCAGGATCATCTCAGGAGCGAAGGACGCGGGCCGCATAGCCGAGCTTCTGCTGCGTAGTCTCAGTCCCACTATCAACAGTAGTCATCGGTGACAAAACCATGCTGGCTCAACTTGAGGCTATTATTTCAGGAGCAGACAATACGCGAAACCCGACCCGTCAATATATTTATCATACCTTAGCTGGTCTTCTCCTAGATTCCAAGCTCTCAGTTCTCCATACATCACAGTTATCAGACCATCTTAGCTGCGCGTTAGAGTCTCGAATATTGCAGACTGTGGCACATTATGTGTCCACATAGGTTCTGCGGTCGGTGTTAAGCTTCTAGTTGCAGAAACTAGCCTCCCTCCTGAGTGAGGTTGAAGATAGTATAAATGCCTTTCCTACATATCTCAAAGCTTTCGGAGGCCGTTTATTACAACCAGAGACGAATGCAGAGAGCCACTCCCTGCTACCTAGGATACAACTTGGGAGTGAGGGTAGCCAGAGAGTAGCTCGGAACACTCCGCAAGCTGAGGGAATGGAGCGAGATGCAGTAGAGACTATGTTCCCAAATTTGAAAAGAATCATCTTCCGTATTTGGGAGACACATGAGCTGGAATTCCTACTGTGACGCTCTCAATGCTTGGTAGGTAGTCGATGGGATAATCTTCATCTCGAATATTATTAGCTGAAACTCCGGTCACTTCACTAGGTACTAACTACTCACATTGATTAATACGCTGTCTGCCGACTTCGAAATCTGGGATTCCCACCCTGCTGAGAAGTTCGGAGTTCCTTGGGCCCTTCTTGGTGTTCCTTCCCTTCCATTTATGGAAAGTGGGCTGGATCGGACTGGAAACCCCGCCTTTAGCGCCGCCCTACGTCATAGCTTCTCGGCGTCGGTGTCGGCATCGGCATCGGCATCGGCCCCACCCCTCCGGCGTCGGTAGCTTTTGAACCGGTGGGCCCTACCACAATCTTCGTGTGGGGGTGTGACACTATTTGAAAACACTCGGTAGCTGTCGCTCTGTCACAGGCATTGGAAGATCTTCCTGGGGACTGGCCTACGGGAACCTCACTGGTTTGAGGCATACTTTCCATTAGGCACCCATTCGCAGGTTTTCTCGCAGGTTTCCCACCACTGTGATAGTGCAGCTTGACCTTAAATCTCGGCGTCCGCGGACAAAATGTCGGCACGCACCGAAGAAGGTCTCCCCGCACCTTATTTGCATGTATCAGCGAAAGCCAATGCTGGGAGCGCTTGCACAAGGAAAGTCATGGCATCCCAGGAGAAAGATACACCGAGCTTTAGTGACCTCGTAATCCGAGCTTAATTCCCGCTATCGGTTTGGGAGTCGTAGTCCGACACGGAAATAGCACGCCGTTTCTTCCTTGCTTTCATATAAATGCCACTACAACGCCATCTCAATTCGAAGTTTCACCATTCATCCCATCAAAGGCGGGTTCTACAACACAACACAACCTCAGTAATTGCCATTCCGTTACGTCGACATGTCGTCCACCGATAAAGACATTGTTACTGCGGCAGTCGCTGTCGAGAGACTCGCACGGGCGTCTCTTCTCCCGCCAAACCCAAAACTCGAAAATGCCATTACCAATTCCGAGAAGAATGAACTACCCGCTATCACTGTTTCGCCACTGCAAGGTCGATTTCTCGCCCTTCAATGCCAGCTGATCGGTGCGAAGTCAGTGCTCGAGATCGGCACTTTGGGGGGCTACTCCGCGATCTGGCTCGCGCAGGCCGGAGTCAAGGTTACAAGCATTGAGATCAATCCCAAGCACCGCGACGTCGCTCTCGAAAACGTTGCCGGTCTTGACGTAGAAATCATTCTCGGTGCTGCTCTGGACGTACTTCCGACTCTCGCGGCACAGGGTCGCAAATTCGACATGGTTTTCGCGGATGCCTCGTGGGGCGAGCAGGAAAGGTACTTTGACTGGGCCGTCAAGCTCACGAGGCCCAAGGGGTGCATCTATGTCGACAATGTCGTATGGAATGTTTTGAACCGTGGTACGACAGACGAGGGTAAACAGTCGCTGATTACACACGTCGGCAGGGATGAAAGGGTCACGGCGACCTTGGTCCCCATGGTTTCGACGGCACACACGGAAATCGAAGGTCGACCGATTCTTGACGGCTTCTTGATCGCTGTTGTTAACTAGATTGGCCCCGCCAATGGATGGTATCTCCTTTATCAGCACATCACAATCCGTCATGTTTTTAGTCCTTCCTGAAATGTCAACACCTAAAGTCCCCTTCTATGGTCTGGTCTTCAGATAACCTCTTAGCCTGTGATATTCTTTGACATCAACTTCTCTCGTCATGTCCACAAGATGAACTTTCACCAACAACTTCCAAAGATCCACACATGCCCGGCCCATCACCTCTTACGAAAGATTCAATTACTCTTCGGCAGGCGAGTTAATATCAAAAAAGGGATTAGCCCTTTCTTGCGTCCATCTAAGGCATCATCTTACATGCAGCCGCTACGGGCTGGGACAACAGAATCTAACAGGATTTACATGTAGCAAGAATGGGAGACTGAGGTGGTACATGAGAGTTGTCAAATCCATGGCACTGTAGACCAGGCGAGCATAATTTATCATCAATCTCTTCAGGGGAGGGTTCGGCCAAAGGCCGGTAAACTTCGCATGGGACTATAATAATTATAAATCCTTGTGGAATAGGTACTAGGTAGTTTGTAAAACACTTTAGCTTAGTTGAATGTGATCGTTGAGCAGAGATTCATACCATATTCTATTTGAGGAGAAGTGTGATATACACAACAGATACACACCAATAATATTACCTCTAATGTTGCTTCGATAAGTTTAATACACAACCTTTCGAGGCGGTAAGTGCACTGAGCTACCATAGACCAGGGCTACCAAAACCCCATCTTGTCATTCTCAGGTTGCACACAGGACCCGAGTTTATGTGAATGAAACCGCTTTAGTTGATGTCTATCGTTCAAATTACTTCTCGCTAGAGGATCTCCCGAGCTCGGGACAAGCTGCCGGAGTATGTGGCGATCAGTTGTTGTGACATGACTCACAAGCACTGCTACCAGGAAAAATTCCTTCCGCAGTAAGCCGATGCGCCAGAATCGCTTTCAATACCGAGGCTCAAGGGTTATAACGTACCTATTCATGCGGGGCACAACCCCGCGCTCGGGGGATTCTTCAACCGAGAGATCCGCGGGAATGTCATCATACTACGGAATTGCTGATCTGGTATTTATCCGTCTACTAGAGTCCCTTAGTCTTATCCGCATTCAAGTTGGATCGCCGCTTCGGTTTCTTCTCTTTCGGTTCTTTGTTAACTACCCCATAGGCATACTACCATGTTCTCCTGGATACTTCTCCTGCTGATGCCGGTTGTGGCGGATGCAGCTATCAACAGGTAAGCCTAACCCCCTGGGAACTAAAACCTCAATGACTGTGTCTCTGAAATGTCTTCCAGGCGCGCTATCGTGGAATCGTTCAACGTTGTGCGGACGAAAGTTCCCAAGGTCATAGACAATACCACAACACCCCTGCAAATTGGCAAGGGAGATTTTGCCTTCAATCTCGACATAACAGGCACTCAATCGCTGGTTCCGTTCAACACGCTTTCTAGCTGGGGCTGGCATAAAGACAAGCTTCCTCAAAATGGGTAGGGAATCAACCAGAGGAATAACCTCGTTGTCGGAAATTGCTGATTCATTGGGCTTTACGGCCTAGCGCAGAGAGAAATTGGAAGACTATCATGGCGTTCCGGTGCTGACGCACGGAAAAGATGTCATCTATGACCTTGAAGACCCGGAGCTACCCGAAATTTCCAAGTGGCTCAGCGCAAATCCAAACCGCATCAACCTGGGTCGCATTAGCCTAAAGTACAAGAACGACACGTTATCCGCCATTGACGATCCACGACAAGAACTTGATCTATGGAATGGCATCGTTACATCAGCGTTCAAAGTTGACGGCCACGACGTCAAGGTTGTTACGCAAGCAGACTTTGACTCGGATTCTGTCACGTTTGACGTTCAGTCGGATCTCATTTCTTCGGGCGATCTTGCCATTGAACTCGACTTTCCATATCCCCCAATCCACAAGGTCGAAAAGTCGTCCGACTTTGAAGTTTTCATGGGATCTTACCAGTTTCCTCTGAACCACACCACCTCAATTGTCAAATGCCGAAGCCTTCAGGACGACACAGCTCATATTTATCATAGCATGCAGGAGACATCATATTATGTGAACCTTCGTTGGCCCCGGGAACATCCTTTAGCACTGGTACGCAACGAGCCTGAGGAATCTACCAAGCCTACCGCGCATCGCTACACTCTTTCTCCAGCTACCGGCGCAGTACATATTGCCACCGTCGGAACATTATCTTTCACTGCTCATTACAGCTCTTTCATCGAGAAACCATCACTGCCATCCGAAATCCATGAGCGCAACAGCATCGGCTGGCAAGAGTACTGGCAAGAGGGTGGTTTTGTTGACCTAACCAAGTCTACAAACCCCAACGCCACGGAACCACAACGACGCATCATTCTCTCTCAGTATGCCATGAGGGTCAATAGCGCCGCTTCGGGCCAGCCACCACAAGAAAGTGGTCTCGTCTACAATGGCTGGTGGGGGAAGTTCCACCTAGAAATGGTCGTCTGGCATTGCGCACATTGGGCGACATGGGGGCGTCAGAAGTATTTTGATCGAATCTTTCCAGCCGTCTACGAAAGTCTCCTACCGAGTGCCGAGCAGAGAGCGAGCCGCATGGGCTGGGATGGGGCCAGATGGCCAAAGATGACCGAACTTATCACCAAAGGCATCGCACCAGGCGAGACCCGTGCCTTTCTCCAGTGGCAGCAGCCTCATCCGATACACCTGGCCGAGCTGGCATACAAAGCCAAACCCAGAAAGGAGACCTTACAAGAATGGGATCGAGTACTGACATCCACCGCCGATTACATGGCTTCATTCGCTTGGTTCAATAACGCGACGGGCAAGTATGATCTTGGGCCTCCGATTCAAGGTGTTACTGAGAACTCGTCACCCAAGGAGATTTCTAATCTATCCTATGAGCTCGCTTACTGGCAATGGGCACTTCGTTCTGCATGCGAATGGAAGAAAAGACTGGGCCACGTATGCCCGGCCAAGTGGACTACAGTAGCAGACAACATTGCCCCTCCGCCACAATTTGATGGCATGTTTGCGCCTTGGCTCGGAGGCAACCTGAATGCGTCGTGGTGGGATGACGCAACGCTCAAGAAGGACCCCCGTAGCGTCATTATGCTTCAAGGCATACTCCCGAACACACCCTTGGTGAAACCCCCATCCGGCGGCACTCGTCGATACATGTGTGTCCGCCCATATAATCCATTTGCTAAACAAAGTCATGTGAATTCAGGTTGATCCGGATGTTGGAATCAGGACGTCCAACAAAGTGTGGGAGATCTGGGGTGACGACCAGATCCGAGGATGGGGTCGGAATATCCTCGCTATAAACTCAGCACGGATTGGCAACCCTGAGCGCGCCATCTACCACTTGACGAACTTTGGTTACTGGACGTTTGGTGATCAGGGTTTCGCCCATAGGTCTGGTCCAATCATCTACAGGCCCGTCACCACCTCCGTATTTTCCTGGAAATGGCGGCTTCCTTCTCGCAATTGGATACATGGCAGCAGGCTGGGAAGGCTCGGAGGGCCATGCCCCTGGATTCCCGAAAGACGGATCTTGGGTTGTTGAGCATGAAGGAATGCTGCAGTCCCTCTAGACATAGTTTTCGGTCAGAATGTGAGGGGTTCTCACAAGGAAGAGCAACTTCCCGAAGATGAAGTATCTGGTGTCTTTCTTTGGGTTGATTGCACCCCTACTGCTACCTTATCTGTAGGAAACCCAACATTAGCCCTAGCGCCCCGGTGTGCGGGCAATAGGAAAGATAGTCATGGGCATCCATCTTCAATGCTGTGCTCTAATTTCCATTGAAAATTGCGACATGCAAACCGCCCGGGTACGGCACAGTTGTGCTCTTGAACCCGTTTCGGGGATCATCCAGGTGTGCCAGAAGCTCCGTGTAGCCAGCCTTGCCAGCGATAATATTATCCACCACAATCAGTGCGCCTGGCCTCAATCGGGGCTTCACAACAGCCAATGTTGGCATCGCAAGAGGAGACCAGACTTTGATGTCAAGTGGGTTAGCACAGAGCTTGAATCGCTTCACCGTGCGGGGAAATCCTTGCTCCCAAATAACGACTTGAAGACTTACTGTCTAGAAGCAGAAAATCGATTCTGTCGGGCATATCCGACTTCAACGTTTCAAGCAAGTCCCCTTCTCGAAGATCAATCCATTTCTCAATCTCGTCGCCCGCCCGCTTCCAGTGCTCCCGAGCTCTCTTGGCCTTGATGGGCTCGTTCTCTGTCGCGATGACTCTGCCGTCCGCGTTTTGGGCAGTGGCATTCTGTCCCACGGCAAGTGCAAGCCAAATCGTGCTGACACCAAACGAAGTCCCAGCCTCGACCGCATAACGGGCACCCGATGCTCGGAGGAGCAGATATACCAGCGCACACTTGTCTGGCTCCAGGGCGACGAACCGGTCCAGGGCGGCCGAGACAGGTTGGCTGTCTGTGCTGACATACGGGGGCTCGGTGAGGGCTTGGGTGTGCAGATCTTTGAGAAGCTCGATTGTCGCCGGGCTGGCTTCAATCGAAGCCAGATGTCTGTCTAGGTGTTCGAGTCCAGCCATAGTCGATCAGAAAATGTGTTTCGTTGGTTCTGTTTTTGGAAGATGCTCGACGTGTATTATGGCGTGACACGTCTTTGTGCCTCTCCAAAAACCTGTTGCTGCCAATGAGTCAAGTGGAGTAATCCGAAGGCGCAAGACGGGACAACCAGCCTCTAGCTCCGGCATCGGTCGGCAAAAGACAAGTTTGCAGATGTCTCGGGGGGCGATTCCTCCCGAGCACGGTCGGGTCATTGCTGCATTTAGTACTTCCGGCTTGGTCAGCGGACACCTCTCCGAACAGCTCGCCACAACCGACCGAGGTCACGATTCAAGTCCCAGTTGCCCGCCGTACAACTTGAGCATCTGATCAAACTGTGACTGCGATTGAGTATTATATCCGTAGCTCGCTCCGGAGCTTCGGCAGACCGGGACTCGATGCCGGCCCGATTCGGCCCCACACTGTCCGCGGAGGATGCACGGACGAGTAACGCTGTGGATGGACATATTTCGAATACTTGAAGAAGGCTGGGACTCTCATTTCTAATCGGATTTCCTTTTGGAACCGAGAACAGAACCAAATTAATTTTCACGGTTTTCCACACACCGGGCTTAGGATACCCTGTTGGATCACAAGGAGAAAATTTGAGTTGACGATACGTCTCGTCCACTGGACCCCACCCTTACTCACTAACCATTATGAATTCTACTGTTGGACGTTACATACCGTAGGGTTCCCTGAGTTTCGTTATTACCGATGAAAATCTAGCATCAATCGCAGCTGAGACTCCAGCAACAGTGGGGGAAAGATTATTCGGCAGTACAAAAAGACATGCAACACCAGGCATTCGCCGGTCGTCTCCGACCCGACTACTACTCTGGCCCTCACTAGTTTATCTAGGAGAGAGCGGACGGGATCTCGAGTTATCCAGTGGGTGTGGTCGCATGTGTTTGACGATAGCATCGTTGCAATTGATGAAGCTCCCATCAGCAAGACGACAAACGCAACCAAGACGAATGAAGATTGGTGAGATGGCCGATGAGGCGGGTTACACATGGAAATGCGCCACTGGCCTATACATTTGACAAACGTCTGCTCTGTTTACGGTTGGTTCCTTTGAGAATCCCTGATTGTGAGAGTGCGCCGTTGGGTGGCCTCCTAGCCACCTACGGCACATTATTCGTCTCTGTTAACTCTATTGACGCGTAGTCAGTTGGAAACTACTGCGAGAGGTTAATCTCTCGGTATTCTCTTCTACTTACGAGAATGTAAGAAAAGAGTGTAGAAATCCCTCTTGCATCTCTGCCTATGTTCAAGCGGATTTTGCTGTGTGGTTTGCGGCACTTTAAGAGTGGCAGCGTACTCCTGCCGGCATGTGACACTTCAAGGCTTACAATCACTGTGTTTGGAGAGTTCAGGTTCTATGTCCGTAACTCTTAATCGGAGTTCATTTCCGGTCATGATAACGTAACAATAGTCCTGGGTGATCACGAAGTCCTCCTAATTAGAGTTCGGGTACGCAGCGTGTCTTGGAGTGATTCTCTGATGGTTTCCCTTCGAATGAATGACCTCGAAGAACTATTCCACTCAGAGCTCTTAGGGTTCTACCCATTCTCTGCAAGCCGATTCCATTCCCTTGCTGATTGACCGCCCGTGGACGTGCTTACCTCCCATCACCTTGCGATACCCCAGCCTGCCGCATCCGCCAAATACTCCAATATAATCAGCCAGGATTGCAACCAACAGCCGAGCGTTGTTTCCGAAACTTGAGCAGCCGGTGACGTGCAGCTTGCGGGAAGTCTAATTGGTGCTGTAAAGTGCTTTGGTGGACCAGCTCTTGGCATTTCCCACTCGTTAATGCGCGGACGAACACCGGACAATAGCCCCGAGCATCCGGACATTTCATCATGTGCACCGACCGGCTTTCATGGTTCAAAAGCGAGCCAATGCCGACCTTGATGTGGGTTCTTGTACTGGGGTAGATAGAAGCAATTGGTGAAGGCACGGCTGTTGATCGTTCCACCTCAGGCTTGGCATTGTCTTGGTGACCCTCCTCTGTTTCCCACTTCCCGGAGATCCTCATGCCCAGAAAACCAGTCGGTCCTCAATCAGGGCATGGTGGATTCATTCCTCATTCTGGTCTTTCGGATGACTTAGTCCGGGGATGTAGCTCATGAAGTCAAGACTGGCGATCGTTGCTATCTCATCGCATGTTGGAACACAATCTGACCATTAAGGTGGTGGTGGGTTTAGCCTTCGGCTCGTGCTGATTTACCTTTGGACTCAGCACCTATATTTCACGAGTCAAGCATCAGGGAATAGTTTCTTTTCTACATTTACAAACAATACCGTTCGATGTCCATGATTCTCGTTTGGGTGCAAAGCGGGAAGCCGATGTATATGGTCCAAGTGTCATGCCTCCTCCATGTACGGCCAAGACATTCTACTTAACATGGCACTCGACGACACGTCCTTGCCGCGCGTTTCAAACACCCGAGTGTCGCCTCAATGAATTAATTCGTGTATTTGGTCTGATTCTAGGGACCTTATCCATGCTTTGGCAGAGTTGAGATTGAAGACTTGCAACTGCGTTTGGGCTACTCGCCAATGCTTGATGCGTTGGGCAAGAGACATTCAGAGAAGAACTATCCTTCACAACCAGGAGTCTCAATGAACGGCACAATGTACCTGACTCTTACACTCGGGCAAAACCTCAGAGTACTGCCCCAAATGCTGTCCTCCTTGACTCGCGACGTTGCTAACCACCAAAACCAGCCGGGAACTCGCGTGCATCTCTTCGACATGGCGGCCTGAGCCCCGTCCCCCTTTCGTCCAAACTCTTGGGGTTTGCAACAAAAGAACCGCTCTTCTAGGGATTGCAACATAGCAAATGACCATCTGCCCGCAGGCCGCCTGAGACAGCGATCTCCTATCTCAATGTGAATCTCTAGTTTGTCTAGGCGCCGTGCCAAGAGTGGCAGTGCCGAGCCCCCTTGGCGCGGACCGGGCAACGATCGACGCGTTGTTGGATGCCGCCCCCCCTGGGGGAAGTCAACCCCATCCAAGAACTGGCGATGATCTTGACTGTTTTCTCATGCGCGGTAAAAAAGGACTCGGCGCGTTTCAAAACGGGGGACGTCCATTCGATTTTCCACGTGTAATGTCGTTTTTCAGATGAACCACCAGCGAGGACGTTTCCACAGATTGATTGCACCTCTGGCGATTCGTGTCGCCCGACATTCACCCCAATGGCTGACTTGCCGCTCTGCCTCCACTAACACTGGACGTCGATGGAATTCATGGGTGAACATCAGTGGATCCCATCAACCGACTCCATGCGGTGCGACTGTGGAGGAGTTGCAAAAAGCCCCCTCGCTGGCCAAGACCTCCTTAATTCGGCCTCGACTTCATGTTTGTGATGGTCGGTCTGAGGCCCGGACGATTATCCACCACTGAATTGTCGCCTGTCAACTCGGACGGCCGAGTATAAAGCAGCAGAGTTGACGTCCGCTAAGAGAGCAGCTTCAGACAACCAAGGACACCACTTCCAGCTCCAATCGCAACATCTGCACTCGTTCTTCTCCAAGTCCACTCTTTACATCAATCCAACATGCGTTCCGACGTCTTCAAGGTCCTCGCGGCTCTCGCCGTCTCCTTCCCCGCGGTCTCCGCCTGCGTCGGCAAGGACGCCCTCCCGACGGCCACCGAGACCATCAGCGGCGACGCCCCCATCGAGGTCGCCGCGGGCGAGAGCTACGACGGCAAGATGGCCCGTTTCGACAGAGGATCCGGCGCGTGCAAGGCCCAGACCGAGGGAGGCCAGAAGGACGCCGTCTTCGTCCTGCGCAAGGGCGCCACCCTGAAGAATGCCATCATCGGCAAGGACCAGATGGAGGGTGTCTACTGCCTCGGCGGCGGCTGCACCATCGAGAACGTCTGGTTCGAGGATGTGTGCGAGGACGCCATTTCCATGTGAGTTGTGCCGGTTTCGAGTTGTACTTTTGCAAGGAGAAAGGTGTTGACGAGACTTCTCACTATAGCAAAGAGGACGAGGCTGGCACCGAGACCCGCATCATCGGCGGCGGTGCGTACAAGGCCGCTGACAAGGTCGTCCAGCACAACGGCTGCGGTAGCGTCAGCGTAAGTTCATGCACCTTTACTGAAGACGACATCTGATCATGAGCTGACTGTGATTCAGATTTCCAACTTCTACGCCGAGGACTACGGCAAGGTTTACAGAGCCTGCGGCACCGTAAGTTACACTGACTCCCAAGGAGCTTCACGGAAACAAGTCTAACACATTGATAGTGCGATGCTTGCAAGCGCACCGTTACCATCGAGGGTGTCTCCGCCTACGGCGGCGGCGAGATTGCCGGCATCAACGAGGACACTGGCGATGAGGCGACTCTCGTCAACATTTGCACTGACGCCAAGACCCCCTGCCAGCTCTACGACGGCCCCGGTACCAAGTCTGGCGAGTGCTAAGCTCGTCACAAAGGAGCCGAAGTTCCGGTCAATGTACTGCCGACATCCCCCGTTGACCTTGAAGGATCAGGAAGTTGACTTCCTCGGGAGGAAAACGGTGCAACCGGATGTGGTGTTTCGTGTATATACTTCTTCATGACATGTTTATAAGCAAGCGTATCTGCTGGCTAGTGAGACCCAGCCGGATGGCGGGCTCGCCGGTCGATCTTCCAAAGAATATCAAAGGCTCAATGAAAGCTAAAGTTACGATTATAAATCACGTTTCAAAACGAGCCATTGAACCATCGCTTTTTCCATGTGCAAGAGCCAGTCATCGCCCCTCTCTTGAACTGATCGCCGCGACATCTACGAGCTACTGCTGCACATCATATTTAGGTTTGCCTGTCAGACAGCAGTGCAGATCCAACTGGGATGCGGACCAGGGCTTGAACTTTGGCACCAACAGCTTCGAGTTAAGCCTCCTGCTAACAATCACTTCGTCACCACGATTCAAGCATTGGACGGAAATCTCATCTCATGAGAAAGTTTATTCATTGCAAAAAGGATCATTACCGCCATCATATACGCCCAAAACAAGACCTAGGTATCATGTCTATAACCGAGTCTAGAAAAGCAAGACTCCGAGAGTAAATGCCAAACTCCACGCAATGCAACCGTAAAGAGCCTTTCCAGACGCCAAACCCGCCGCGCCGTTATAATCGCCATCGTCTGAAGAGTTGTTGGGATCCCCCGCCGGCCCCGGAGTTGAGGACGTCCCCGTGCCGACGCCAGGCGACGCCGACGAGACGGCATCGCACGCCGTGGGATCAGGCTCAGACGTGCCGACCCTGGCGCCGACGTTCACGACGACCGCCTCGGCGTCCCGGACGGGTATACTGGCTCTCCCGTTGTCATCGACCTCGACACTAATGTCCTCGTTGGAGACTTGCGTCTGGGTGCCGTCGTTGCCCTCCTCGAAGCTGATGCCGTTCCACGTCGTCCCGCTGGTGGCGTCGGAGCCGTCGCTGGTCAGGTAGCCCAGATGCAGCGTCTCGCCGGCGAGGGACGACGGTAGAGTTAGGTCAAAGGTGAGGTTGTCCTTGCCGGACTCCGACACGTTGGCCACCTTGCCGTTGATGATGACGACGGAAGAAAGCGAGTCGCTCTGGTAGACCGAGTAGGCCTTGACATACTCCTCGTAGCCGGAAGGGACGTCCGACAAGTCGGTCTCGGCGATGCGGGCGGTGCACGACCGACCGATAGTCTGGCCGAAGGCCGCCATGCCGTAGTACAGGGGCCGGACGAAGCGGTCGCGGCCAAACATGCGCGTCGGCTGCCAAGCACTGGCGTTGCTGTCGTACGTCATGTGGAACTGAACAGATGAGATGTTGAGCGTGGCAGCGTAGAGAAGAAAGTTGAAGGTCCAGAGGGCCGCGGCAAAGGTATCGCTGAGCCCCTCTACGCCGAGAGGTCCGACAACGGACATTTCTCTCAGCGCGAACGAGTAGGGTGTGCGTTTCGCTTGGTCGAGCTGCCCCTCGATGGCGGCGAACTGCGTCTTGGTGTTTTCGAACTGCATCATGTAATCCAGCGTCAACGGGTAGGGCATCGAGCCGACGAAGTAGTAGTAGTTGTGTTGGTTCCAGTTGGCAATGAAGCCCGTGTCCGAATCGTTGGCTTGGATATCGAGGGAAGCCTCCAGGTCCTCGATCTCGAATCCGGTTCCCGTCACCCAAGCCGTGGAGGCAGACGCCTCGAAGAAGTTGCTGTGCAGGTCGCGCGGCCGCAGAACCTCTTCCCACACAGCCCGGGCGCGATCCAGCCACTCGCGCGCGTACACCTCCCCGGTCCAAGTACCTGTTCTGAAGCCGTTGTCGCCGTAGAGGTCCGGCTCGTTGCCGAATTCGAAAGAGACGAGGTTGATGTTGGTGCAGCGCTCGATGATTTGCGTGGCCATCGTGGTCAGCCTCTCGATGTAGTCCGACTCCTGATAACCCAGGTTGAGGCCCCACGTCACGGGCGTGCCCTTTGGCAGCCGGTTGGCGATCTCCATGAACTTGGGCCCGACGATGAAGTTGTCTGCCGGAACGTTTCCGGGGGCGGTTGGCCTCGGGTTCGGCCGGACCAGCCACTCATCTTGCGAGTCATCGTAGATCAGGTAGTCCTGCGTGTTTCCGCCCAGTCGCATGTGGGCTGGCCGGCCAGTGAAGTTGGCCAGGTTGTTGAGGAGGTTGATTGTGAGATCGTTTGGGGTCTCGTCGCCCATGAAATAGTAGAGGTGGTCGAGCTCGATGCCGAAGCCGGCGAAGGACGGGTCAACGGGGGCGGAGACGTCAGAGGGAACATCGGCCGAGAGCGAAATCGACGCGGCGTTGGCGTTGAGGGCGGCGGCGATGAGGCCACAGCCAACGAGGAGGCGGCTCTGCAACGGCGCCATTTCGAATCGCGGCCGGACAGTTTTTTGAGTGAATTAGTTGATGGAGTTCCCCGGCGCATCGTGAGAAACACGGCGGGGGGCCGCGAATCGTCTTAAAAGATGCTGGTATCCGTATAAACAACCGGCGGAACAGGTAGTTTCACCACCCTCCACACATTTCATCATTCCAGTGGATCAATCCAACCGGAGCTTTTGGCCCCCGTGCGTGTGTATCGGCCTCATCCATGTCCACGTTTGACGGCACCAAGGCTGGGCGGCTGCTCCAGTCTGACGCGTACGACCGCCCGCGAAGAGCTCCAGACGGCTGGACAGAAAGGCCGAGGCGCACAACCCAGTTTTGGGGGTTTCTGCAAAGGCCTGTCCACCGAGCTATTGGGAGAGCCTAGACCGTCCGCCGTGAGAATGCCATGCCTGATTAGGCGCCTTCGATGCCGCTGTGCCGTGATTGCGACAGACGGTTGGTGGGTTAATGACATCAGGGATGGATGGCCTCCCTGTTGGTTGTGCGGGCCAAGCGTTGGCGGTTTGTTTCCGCCCCGCAAAACGTGCGTGGACTGCAGGGAAGAGAGGCGGTGATGTCAAGAAGACGTTGGTTGTGCGCCGGCGACGGTGACAAGGATGCGGCCCCCGGGCTCCCTCCCTTGACGGTTGCGGTTTAGGCTCGAACGGTTGACAGGAACACACGGGAGATACACCGTCTGACGCGAGTTTGAACGCCTGGTGATCAATTGATGTCGCACTCTGAGGCCTGGCGTCCAGATGCCCGGGACTGGCTGTCCATCCATCATGTCTGCTGCTCGTTGCTTGAGTCTCCCCGACTAGCTGCCGGATCAGCCATAGAGTTTTCTCCTGCAGGAACAGCGGAACGCCTTTGTCGGTTACTGTCGATCGTCAGCTCTCGACACAAAATTAGAAACGGCGCTCCGCCACGTGCTGAGGCAGTACGTGTACGGCTCGCCGAGTGTTTTGGGGGCGGCGTTTTGAGGAGACGCTCGCTACGTGTTTCGTCGTCTTTCACACAAACCAAACAACAGAATAACTGGACCGCGATGGAGCGGGCTGCGGAAAGGCAGAAAGGGGCAGATGGAGATCATCGGACGCAGCCACACAGCAAGGCACCTTCGATAGCAGAGCTGAAGGATTGAGCGTCTGTTAACGCGGCTGACGTCAATTCCGGCGGCAGGGCCGCTGCGAGTTGTCACTGGGTTCTCCTGGGTTTGCGCGTTGCCAAGTTGAGCCGCCGTGAACGACAAGACCCGCGTCATCCAAGGATTTGGTCACTTTGGCGTGTGCTCTGCGATTCCGATTTCCGCTGCCCATCCGGCCGGCATCTCGGCTCCACCTGACGCACAGCATTTCTTGCATATTGACGTGGTCCTTGTGTGCCCTAACTGACAACTGAGATAGATGCCTTCCTTTGACGTATGACTCGCCTTCAGTCTTGATGCCACTAGAAACTGATGTATCAACAGAAAGACAACAAACGGTCCTGTTTTGCTGTTCTCAGTTAAACCGATGATTTATCGCCTGTTTCAGCCCTGACAGAATCTGGTTGACACATTGACGCATTTTCCGACCGTGTAAAACAATTCTGTGTGGTTCCACCAGCGAGCATCTCGGCAATCGACGGGGCCAGCAAAAATGACTGGGAACATGACCATTGGAGTTTCTGCAGCCCCCACGCGTGACTCCCGTGATCCTGTTGACGCGATTTGTTTCTTCCTGCAAGAGATCCGAGCCGCGACAGTCTCATGCTTTTGAGGCTCCGCAACCGCCGTCTGCCTTGGCATCTGGTGCAGAATTCTCATTAGAATTCTCACTGAAATTCTCAACCAGATAAACCAGCCTCAGGTCCCGGGCGTCGCGGGAACTCCCACCAGGCTAACCCAGCGACCGCGGCCGGATGATGCAGCCGGCGGTTCCGGGAGACGAGGGGATCGTCCTCAACGAAAGGATCGTCATTGGCGCGAAACCCGGGGCACGGCAACGCGGTGACGCAGTCATTAGCCGTTTTTCGCTAGATTTTGGGTCAGCGAGATCCATTTGAGACCCATTGATCACCGCTTCGTAGCCCCTCTCTGCGAACCCGCGATGCACATCAGCAAACTGAGCAATCATGTTCATCAGTAGCGATGGTTTTCTCGTTGCAATGGCTTTGTCTGTTTCGCCGGGGTAATCGGCATTGACGAACACGCTGTTACAGATGGCCACTCGGTTCAAGACGCGTTGAAATTGGTTCTATTTGATTGGTTTCCAACACGCTCATAATCATTCCATCACATTAATTCTGGACCGCGTCCACCCGTGTCAAAACATCAAACTCGCACCTCCTTAGCAGTACTTGCAGGCGCCAAGAGGGCAATATCCGTGGCTGCAGCCGAAGCTGCAAAGCCCCTTGTAGCTGTCATCCAGGCCGTCGGCAGGGCATCCGTCGCGCCCGTCTCCGCCGGGGCTGGTGGTCTGCTCGCCAAAGGCGGAGCACTCGCAGACGCCCTCGGGGCAGTACCCGTTGGAGCACGCGAAGGAGCAGAGACCGCTGTAGTTGTCGGACAGGCCGGCCTTGACGCCGCCGGACGTGCAGAAGGACCCGGTCGAGGTCGGGGCGGGGACGGCGGACGTCGTCGTCGGGCTCGGGGTCGTGCCGGAGGCCGCGCACTTCTCCTTGATGAAGGCCGCGCCGTCGTTGGTGTACAGCTGGAAGTAGTTGGTGTGCGCGTCCTCGCCCATTGTGCGGCCGCCGTTGCCGAACGCGCAGACGGTGTCCTCGCCGTTGCACCAGGAGCGGAGGACGCCGGCGAAGTTGTTCAGGTTGCTCAGCGAGGAGCTGGAGCGGGCCATCTGGCCGCTGAGGTTGGAGCCGGCCTCGACGTTGTAGCTCTGGTCGGCGATGTGAGTCGGGTCGCCGAAGAGGAGGGCGGCGCAGACTGTTGGCATGCAGGTCAGCCATCATTTCGCTCGCCTACAAACAGTAATCGAATCAATTGATACTTACTCTTGTTGCCGGGGGTGGAAGTGGCACCAAGACCCGAGTCAGCGAGCACATCGCCGACAATGTTTGCGCCCTCGCTGTAACCGCTCAGAGCAATCTTGGAGTTGGGGCACTTCTCGACGTAGGCCCTGATCTGGGAGACGCCGGAGGAGCGGCCCTCCTCGACAGCATTGGGGTAGCCGCGGGGGTTGGACGCATCGAACAGGATGTCCTCATAGTCGCAGCTGGACAGACCGTTGCAGGTGGCATCGACGAGAGACTGCTGGCGTCCGGGGTAGCCCTCGTTCCAACCGCGGGCGAGGAAGATGTGAAGGTCGGTGCAGGACCCGGTGCCGGTCGACTGACGCTTTCCGGGGGCCGCGGAGGCCAGGAGGATGAAGTTGAAGAGGGTGGCGACGGCGGTCTGGGACAACATCTTGGCTGATTAGAATTAGGACTATTACTACGACTGAGTCGACGTTGAAAGAAACGAGTGACGGGTATCGACGAAAGTGTCGTGAGGCCCAGGAGAAGCGAAGGGCTGGTTCTGGGGAAGGCGGAGTCTTATTTCAATTGAGCGGCTGAAGGTGGACCACGGGGACAACGCGTCGGTCCATTGTTGCATCAAGTAAATCCAGGCTCGCCCCGTATGTTACTCTTCCGAGTCAGCCGATGCCAGTTATTGTGGGCATGCTTCGGTGTTGACTTTCGAAAGCAGCAAAACGAACGAGAGCCGGTGGCATTGCAGGGATACAGAGTGGGACTCGCATGAGCTTAGTTGCTCGGCCTACTGGCAATACGAGGAAACCTGCCTGTGGGATGAATTTCATGCGGTCTGTAGATAGGGGCGGCAGACTGCATCACCAGCCTCCAGGCAGCAATACGGCAAGTTGCTGCCCGCAAGATGCAAGTTTGTCTGGTGTGGGGTGAGAGTTGGGTTTTGAGTTGGATGGCTGATGACAACATCAAAGTGTGAAATCTTGTCATCACCGCATATGTCCAATGCAGTAGTCGGTTCAAACGCTCTTTGGCCTCGTGTTGGTATTGCGCGTTGGACGGGCCGGGTGTTGACAGTATGCTGCAACTCTTCTTGAATGTCCCTTAACAATCAGATTGCATTAGATCAGACGACAGCTAGATCTTATCATTGACGCGACCCGTTGAGCCTCCTTGTTGACAATTATCGCGGCTTCGCTTGCCGGGGTCTCGCAGCAACCAAGCGTTCGGCTAACAGGGATTACACGCCTGGATCACTAAAGCTCGGACACCGAAACTGGGATGAGATGAGATGAGATGAGATGGGTACCAGCAGTTTGTTGGTTGATGCCGAAGGGCCGTTGTTTGAAGGATATGGTCGTCGGGGAGGCGAAGACTTCTTGACAGCAAGTTCAATCTTTCAGAGGCGCGTCCGTTGTGATTTGCTAGCAGCGCCTTGCTCGAGCATCAGGTCCGTACCGCAATTGATCGAAGAGGTCGGTCGGCACTCGTACACGGCCTGTCGCCTCATGACCTTCCAAATCTCTTCACCCCAGCCTCCAGGAGTGTCTGCTGATCCCGGGAATGTAGTCTTTATTCCCGTCGTCCAAGCATGCCGTAAGGACTGCCCAATTGGAACGTGCCAAACACCACCTGCAAATGCATGCAGGCCTACAAGTCTCTTGGCTGCTCATGTCCTACAGACGCAGCCTGTTTTTCAGTACCCCTCACTTGTGGAAGTACGAATCTGGCCATCCTCACGCTCACTCCTATGGAGACAATCGTTGCCGTTCGAATACATCCTCACGCCACAGTACGACATGGAGAACTCAGGCAATGAGATGCCATTGAGAGACGATCGAGCTTCGGGCTCGACTCAAGCGGATGCCGTACCCGGCTCGAGCGACCAACCCGATGAAGGCGTCCTCCCGCAAAATGACAACCTTGACAACCAAGCATCTGACGAGCAACACGAGTCAAACGAAGATCAGCTAGTATCGAAGCCCAGCTGGAGCGATGAGGAAAATGAGCTATGGAGTGCACCAAATGAGTCGTGCGCACGCGGGTATTTCATCGTGCATCAGGTAGATTGTGGTGGTTGTTCACCTTCACACTCTCGCCACCCTGAACGGGCATGCTACTTGCAAGAGCCTCGCCTCTTCACGGGTGACAATCACGCAAGCTCTCCCCGGTGGGTGCCATTGGCCGAAGAAACCATCACGAAAGCAAGAAAAAGGCCCGACTTCGGGTTTGTCATCTACCGATCGTACGACTGTATGCAATACAGCGCCGATGTTCTCGATGAGATTTGGTCTCGGGCTAGTGAAACTGACAGAAATCTGGAGAGCGAAGATGAGGGAGGGATATATCATGAAGCCGTACGAGTTGAAACGTCAAAGAGCGCGAGGGTTCTTGCTGGCTTTCGATGCCAGTCCTGCGAAACCCACTCAGGAGCGCATGGAAATTACCTCCTCTCATCTTAGGAGCGCCATTCAAACAATCCTGTCAACGATTGAGGGCGGCCAAGAGACCTGGGCTGATTGGGATCAGGAGGCAAACATGATGGCTCCCTATCTTCATTTTTATCATACCTTCAAAATGATTCTCGCCGGCAAAACATCTCTTCCTGATAGGGAGAAACAACACACGGAGCACTTGCTGAGCTACTTGGAGGAGCGATACGGAGACGGATACCGCGAAGCAGACGAGCTTTTCCGTCAAGGATATGTCAACGAGCGGCATTTCAACAAGCTGTTCGGGCCTGGCGAGGTGCTAGTGACATCGCAGAACGTTCAGCCCATGGCGCTTGTGTCAAAGAAGTGCCCTCTTCCCGGGTCAAACCCGGTGCGACTGGACTGTGAGGGGTGGGAATTCGACGGCCGTTTCCGGAAGTATCAGAAGTCTGTGAGAGTGTCTTACCCGAAAAGCGCCTCACCCGGTGACAGGGTGGAGATACGGTCTCTTCCATACCATCCCCTTCGTCTAGATAAGTCTGGGTTGGAAGGCCGGCTAAGAGGACGAGGAGAGCGTTTCTGGGATTGTCGAAAACCGCTGCACGTCCAATATGCGGCGCCCAGCCATGACACTTTCCTCGAAGCGGTAAGACATCGCATGTTAACCCCCTGACGGCAACCAAAAATGGCTGATTTTGGTCTGATAGCAACCTGGATTCTATGTTGTTGACACCAAGACCTACCGACTGCTCCATCCAGGCAGCATTCAATGCTCCACAAAGACCTGCCAGCAAGAGGATCCCCAGCTCGCTGAAGGTCTTTCATCGGGTCAACTACCTTCTGGGAATTTTGCGCTATTGCTTCCGCCAACGGTATTCGGGTTCTCACTACAGGAAAAGAGATGGGGTGTGTTGCTTCTCTCAGGTCAGCGTCAAAGCGATCGGCGATACTGACGTTTCCTAGCCCAACTTCTTCTTGAACACGTGTATCCCGTTCCGGCGGAGCCTAGAGCTCTGGACAGTGTGATCATGTCCAACGAAGTCAGAGCAGTATTGCTCCCTCTTATCGAGTCCCATAATCAACGAACAACCAGCAACTCATTCGACGACATGATTTCGGCACAGACAACGCTCTCATTTTGCAGATACATGGCCCCGCAGGGGTGGGGAAAGCGCTGCTCGCCGAAGCCGCGGCCATGACGCTGGGAAACCCCTTATATCAACTACATGCATCTGACGTGAACCTTGAGCAACCCGAAAACTTTCTTCGCCCTGCTCTTCGTCTTTGTAGGCTTTGGGGTGCTGGTAGGTTCAGTAGCATTTGTCATTGAGCTCTGGATGGACTTGGCTGACTCTTCTTTACCTTAGTGATGTTGATAGACGGCAGCTATATTTTAGAGTTGCAAAACAAGTCTGACATGATTTTTCAGATACTGAAATCTTACAACGGCATAGTCATTCTGTCTTCGAACGAAGGTAAATATGATTTATCCTGCATGCCGACGGTGCGCGGGTTTTCGCTGACATTAAGAAGATATCAGCAGTGAATTTGGACGCTATGTCAACTTGTCAATATATTTTCCGCCTCTCACTCAGTCAGACCGTTACAAAATATGGCTTTCCCTTGTCGATCGTGCCGTTGGGGGTTCTGGTCATCATGGCTCTGAAGACACGCCAGAGACCAGATTGAACACGGAAGAATTACATCGATTCATAGCCAAATTGGCTTCGCGCGACTTGGCCGGAATGGAAATAAAAAACGCGACGCAGGCAGCGGTGCTGTTGGCAGCTCATGAGGGCAAGGTTCTGTCTACCAGTCATCTTCAACGAGTCATCGCAGCCGTCGACACAGCTGATGAGCACAGACCGCAAATACTCAAGGACGCAAGAACATTGCGAGCCGAAAGAAACCGGTTATGATAATGTATCTAACGAGTCAACGCCGGCGTTGGAAGACACAAAGCCTCTACACTCTGAGGTTGCTGGACCATGATATTCGTCAATCGAAAATTACCCAGAGTTGGGTATTCCGGTATTTCAATATCAATTTCTGTTCGATTAAGGGGAGATGGTGCATTCGAAAATACACGTAGTTGTTTTGGGAGCTGTTCTGTAGTCCCTATGAATCATTTACAAATCAACCTATTGTAACTCAAGGCTGGTGGGAACTTTGATATGATGTTGTTCTTTCCATGGCAGGTAGATACTGTGGCGCTACTTTGCTGCGGATGTGACAGAAGCCAAATAATTCAAACACAAAAAAGCAGTACTTAGTAATACCTAGGCTTACATTGGCCGTTTAACCGAATGCAAGTCGGGCATCAAGCACCTTCCTTATCTTCTCTCACAGCCTGACCAGATGTTTTCTCCCCGCTCTCGGGGAGTAACTACGTGGCTCATTGACCGAACAACCAAACTCTACACTCATGTAAGCCAGCAGCTTTCATACAACCGCAATGAGACTCATCAACACCGACACTCTGGCCCTCGAGGAGTTTTTTGGGAGACAGTTACCCGACTATGCCATCCTCTCACACACATGGGGATCGGAAGAAGTTTCATACCAGGATTGGGCCGACCGAGGCTTGGCAGCAAAAAAGGAAGGATACCAGAAAGTTGTCGATGCTTGCGAGCAGGCCAAAGCGGATGGGTTCAACTACATATGGGTCGACACGACTTGCATCGACAAATCGAGCTCCATGGAGCTCACAGAGGCCATCAACTCCATGTTCTCCTGGTACATGGGGTCACAAATCTGCTACGCGTACCTGGCAGATCTTCCGACATTCCAACCATTCTCTTTTGCCGCATCCTTCCGTCGAAGCCGATGGTTCAGGAGAGGATGGACACTTCAAGAACTCCTTGCGCCGAATGAGGTGGTCTTTTACGCGGCAGATTGGTCTCGTATTGGTACCAAAGGCCCCCCTTTCACGGCACATCTCCAGGGCCACGGGCATAGACTTGAAGTACCTATTTCCGCCAGTCGTCCAAAACGTCGAGAAGGGAGTCGATTGGTTGAATGATCGAAACAGATCTCCAATCTTCGAAGCTTCAGTTGCCGAACGGATGTCTTGGCTGGCCCGACGCGAGACCACCAGGACCGAAGACATGGCATATTGCATGCTGGGCATCTTTGAAACTTTTATGCCTTTGGTATATGGAGAGGGTACCAGGGCATTCACCCGACTTCAAGAAGAGATCCTGAGAAGATTATACGATCAAACGCTTTTCTGCTGGTCCTGGGCTGTCAACAAGAGATATGAGACCATATTGCCACCTCGACCGCATAGCTTTCTCGACGCAGCTCAATACGTACCGCGGAGGCAAGACAGGAGTCCTCATCCCTGGGTAATAACAAATGCAGGCCTCTCCATTAGCCTACCTATTATCGAGACTTGGTCGCACTTCATTGCTCTCCTCGACGTCGGCCTACCGGGCCAAGATGGGGGCATCGGCATTCCAGTACTGGGATACCCTCAGACGGGTCGATTCATCAGGAGCCCGTACCCAGATGTGCCCATCCAAATCTGTAATGATTTAGACGATGCACCACAGATGACGGAAATGCTGTTCCCTACAACCAGCCAGCGCTCATGGACGGAAGTCGAAAGTTCAACAAGCCTTACAGCGCAGAGAAGATGCATGGTGGGAGCCTTCCTTACCTTCTCCGGCAGGCACCTGTTTGAAGAGATTGATACATTCCCATCTTCCAGATTTTGCGAGAAGGATAGTATCCTGATCATCAGTCCTCGCGACCCGGAGCCTGATCTCGATGAGGATCCGTTACGCGGAGTTGTTAATGGGTTGAGCGCCAATCAGCCCAATGACTCTTTGGAATATACTGTTGCTCGATTCAGGATGGTGGGTGGCACCAGCGTTGTAGTCATGTTTTTCGTCATGTATGTCGAGATTGGGGCGACTCTGTATTTGGAATGGCACTACTGCGACCTCTCCTCGATTATTCGTTCCGGGCACCATGCAATGGGCTCGGTCCCGTTGCGACAACTACTCGAGGCCATGAGAGAGCCCCTTGAACGAGACCTACCCTCACAGTATGGCCAGCGCACGGAGAGTGGAATTTGGCGTTTGAGACGGGACCCCATTGAGAGCAGAATGTCTGATTATTCATCAATGTCCATCACTATGGCTGAAGAGAGCTTCATCACAACAACAGCCTCCACTCTCAAGCACTTCCATCTCCGCGGGAATACATTGCAGTTTTCTTAGCCCTTGCGGATATCTTTGTCAAAGTAGACCGAGGCATACTTAGAGGACCAAGAAATGGTATTCCAACAAAAACGGAAAAAAACAATTGCGACAAGGGTGATTACAACCATGGTTGGTGCCTAAAGCAATGATGATTGAAATACACTGATTAATGCTACTCACAGGTTGGATAATCATCGATGTTTTCGTCTTAGTCTCTGATTGCCTTAAACCATATCGTTGTGTCTGAGGGCATGACGCTGCATTTTATACCTAGTTCTTGCTGGTTGTGGGGGCAATTCATCTCTTTCAGACACACCTTGGAAGGAGTACTGCTGCAAGGCATACGTGCCGCTGCTACGCCGGCTAGGCGGATGCTTCTCGGAAGGCTCCTCTTTCATCTGGCCCCATCCCCCAGATCTCGTGAATACAAGGTCTCGATAGTCTGTCCCATCTTCCGGGAAGTAGATGAACTGGTCACGCCTCTGAAGAGGCAAGTGGTTGAATCGCCAATCCCATACTGCGGCATAGCATGCTCTGTAAGAGGCAAAAGCAACTGCGGTACCGATGGCGCTGCCAGCTACAATGTCATACCAATTGTGTGCCTGGTCGATCGTGAGAGAGCAGGCAATGAGAAGAGCACCGAGAAGAGGTGCAAATGTGAGAGATATCTTCCAAAGAGCCGGGCGGTAATCTTCCCAGACCTTCAGCTTAGCGTTAAGGTAAAGGAAGAGAAAGACATAGCCGGCAAAGGCGGCCGTAGCGTGTCCAGAAGGGAATGAAGTCATGGCATTCTTCAGCATGTTTTTGTCGGGCTGGGTGCAGACGTCGACCGAGTACATGATTTGCCGGAATCCCACAGCGTTCAGCCCGGTTGCGTTGTTGGACGCTGCGCGAGAGATGTCTGGCATGCAGACCTCGAGAAAGTAAGGGCGGAACCCGCCGATGAGCTGCTTGACGACGACTTGGATAAGTGTGCCCAGCGTGACGGAGAATATTAGCCCGGTGATGCCGTTGTTGACGTCCCAGAAGCTTCTCACACGCAACTGGGCCAAGAGGATAACCGCAGCCGGAACAAGAGCAGAAAGCAAGGCAGAGACCCATGTGTCGATGATCCAGCCGCGGTAAGGGTATGCGAACTGCGGGTAGACAATGTCGCCTGATTGAGTGAAAGTGATGGGAAAGTTGCGCGTAGCGGCGAGGGGAGCGCTGTAGATCTAGAAGAACAGGTCAAATCAGACAATGTTCGATGCTATCTGGGGCCAGAGAATTACGCCAAGGGCAGCACCACCCAGAGCAGACATGGTCAGAACATCGAACCAGCTGATCCGAAGCCACGCTAAAGCAAACTCCCAGCTACTGCGAACGGAGCGGATGGTGTCACGAGTGAAAACTGGCTGGGCGTCGTCGGGTGCATCGCGCCGGGGAGGCATGAGCGGTTGCGTGGCCGGACGCTTTCGGCCGTTGCCCGGGCTTCTCATTCGGTATTACGAATACCGATGACAGTGTGTCTTTGGCCTTCAGATATGTCAAGCTTTCAGCGGAGGTAAAAAGAAATTGTAAATGTGTTCGACAAGAGACAGTGCAGGGTTGACGGCACGATAGGTAGACATGGAAGGGTAGTCATCCAAACACAGACCTTTCGGTGGTAGAGAAAGTGTAGAGAGGAAGACAGGCTGAGATTGAAAAGGAGAAAAATACCGCAAAGCGCGTCTTCCATCCCATGTTTAGGGTCTTTGATGTCATAGCTCTGGTGCGAAGCCGTCGCAGCTGATTCATGAGACGTGGAGGACCCGGCGTAGCTTCCGGGACAAGGCTCCGGCGCTCTGGGCCAGATGTTTGTGTGCCAGGTGAGCCCCTTCCTCAGCCGGATAGTGAGTTGAGACGACGTCAACGATCGCGAGAAAACAGTTGCGTGTCAGACGTTGAACGGCGCAACTGTCATTCTCATGAACCAAGCCGCCCGAGGGACACAACCGCAGTGGCTCTGTTGGCTTGACGCGCTTCACCTTCACTTGTAAACTCTGTTGCGGGCGACACAATAGCGCAGTTACAGACTATAAGAATGCATTCAATGATTGAATTGGTTCGGAATCGGGGCCTCATCCATCATAACAGGAGTCCGATGGAGCTTGTGTCTAGGCTGGCGTGATAATCAAAATCTCCCCCTTGCTCGTTTGCAGCCCGACGGTGTACTCCTCCCCATTCACCGAGATCGTCTCTCCACCCCCAACTCGAAGCTTCAACTCGCCTCCAATCCTCGAAGTTATCGTTGCTTGCTTGAAAGCCCCGTCTGCCCACTCAATGTCAACCACAAAGTTGCCCCTTGCTACCAGTCCATGCGCCTTTCCCGACGGGACTGCTTCAGCTGACAAAGCAGGAAGAATGTGCACCACGCCCGCGTGGCTCTGGAGAAGCATTTCCGTGATACCACTGGTGAATCCAAAGTTTCCGTCTATCTGGAATGTCGAGCCCTTGTCCGTGTTCCACAGATTTGCCGTTGGAAAAGTCGCGAACCATCCCTTCACTTGCTCCCACGCATCAGCACCGCGAAGGGCTCTGGCATACATGTTGATCATCCACGTGCGGCTCCAACCGGTGGTTCCCGAGCCTGCGTCCCTTCGACGGTCGAGGAGAACTTCAGCGGCCTTGGCAAGAGTCTCGTTGACCAGCGGAGAGAACTGAGTTCCAGGATGCAAGGCATACAGTGGCGAGATGTGCCTATGACTGGGTGCTTTCTCCTTGTATTCGTACCGCCACTCGAGTATCTGTCCCTGAGACCCGATTTGAGCAGGCTTGATGAGCGGGAGAAACTGTTTGGCTTTGACAAGATCGGCATCTGTGTCAGGGATTTCCAAGACATCGGCTGCCTCCACGATGGCGCTAAACACGTCGTACATGAGCTGGTTGTCCATCGGGATGTCAATGTCCATGGGCTCCGCACGGCCGGCAACGCTGAAGTTGCTGGGAACGATAAATGTGTTTTCAGGCGACAGCGAAGGGCCTGTGATTCTGTATCCCTCATGCTCGAATGTGTAACACTCATAGAAGGTCGCCACGTCGATAAGGTAAGGGTAAGCGACCTCGGCCAAAAACGTCTTGTCGCCAGTGAAGCGGTAGTGGTCGACCATGTGCTGAACAAGCCATGCTGCACCCATGGGCCACATGGTGGACGATGTGTAGTTGTCCGTCGCTCCCGGATCGCCCCAAAGGTCCAGGTTGTGGTGGAACATCGTGCCATCGCATCCGTACATGCGCTTTGCCATCTCCTTGCCTCGCGGATTCGCCACTTTCATCAAATCGAATAGCGGCTCCTGGGTTTCGATGAGATTTGTCGGTCCCGCAGACCAGTAGTTCATCTCTGTATTGATGTTGATGGTGTACTTGCCGCCCCAAGCTGCCGTGGTCTTGTTGTTCCAGATTCCTTGTAGGTTTGCGGGCATGTCAACGTCTGCCTCGGTGTTCCGTGACGCCCCAGCCAGTAGATGTCGGCCATAGTTCCAGACGAGAGTGACAAGTTCGATATCTGCGATGTTGTTCCTAGCTATGGTCACTCGCTCGTCCGTTGGCAGAGAAGCAAGACCCCCCCGGCGATTTGCCGAGGTCAATGGAAGCTCGCTCAAGCAGTTGACGCGAATCGGACAGTGCTTCTTCCCTGAGTTCCTCGTAATCTTTGGCTATTGCCGCATCCAATTTTCGATCGATCTCTGCTTCCCACTCATCTTGGGACGAGTAGCGGTAGGTGCTTTGAGCATCGAAAAACACGTCAATGACGCTGGCATTAGTGATGGCAAGAATTGAACCATTCGCGGAGAATTTGGCTGCCAACAGCGGAGTCAGAACAACAACCAAAAGCCCGGCAATGATATTGACGTACCTCCGGTGGCCACGAAGCGAGCTTTACCGGTGAATATAATGGGATTTTCCTTAAGAGGCTGTCCACTAGATCCCAGCATAGTGATCGAGTTGACACCGCCAGCCGTGGAAGCAACATTGACAAGCACGTTTGTGAGTCGGCTGAAACTCGTCCTCAGGTTCAGACCACCCTCCTTGCTGGAGGTGAATCTGGCCGCAAGAACTCCAGCGGGGAAGCTCGCAATGAACTCTCGGCTACATGATGGTCCCCAATGTTAGCGTCTCGCAAAGGCAGGTAATCAGGAGTCTCACGTGAAGTTAACGCCATGATAGGTGTAGGATGAGCCTGAAATTCCTTGTCTGGTGTCCAGCCATCTCAAGTAGTTCTCCCAATCCTCACTATGTCCAAAATCCAGATCCAAGTTGCCGAAGTAACCAAACTGGCGTTCGGATTTCTCAGCTGGGGTCATTTCCCTCAACACAAGCTCGCCACCCTCGGTGATCTTGCCTGCGAGGAAAAGCTCACGGGCAACCGGCAGTGCTTCGAGGGCGTTTGGAGGAGTACGGTCTTGAATTGGGCCAGACCAGATCGAGTTCTCGTTGATGGTAAGAGTCTCGTTGACGCCACCCCAGACTGTACCTCCGAGCCGGCCATTTCCGATAGGGAGCGCGCCTTGCTCCCACTCTGTTGTTGGTTTCGTATACCAGAGATAACGGCTTCCGTCAAATGAGCCGGAGACTCCCGTCCCCGCGCCAAAGAAGATGGCAAATTTGGCTAGAAGTAGTAGTCTCGTCATGATCTTTCAGAATATCAAAGGCTGAGACGCAGTGAAATCAGCTTTTGGCGTCATCTTAATGAGACATTGTATCTCTTTTTATTTATTCACGTCGACGCTCTTGGCTCATTGACGTGATGAGACTTGATCTAGTCACATAGCTTGACAAAAGCACCTTCGGCGGCAAAAGTTAATGGAGGCCGAGGGCCGCCTGGATGATTTTCCGACGTAGTGGGGAATATACATTGCGGGGAAGCTAGGGTTGAGCGGGGAAACGCTCCTTTACACCTATTTCCTACGCCTTACGCGGATCAGAATGCCAGCACCATATTCGTGGAGAAATCAAGTTGCATGTTCTACGATCGTCAAATATCCATCATATATGTCACCATCCCCGCCGGTTAAACAGAGGTCAACAGAATTTCGACAAATTTAGTTCAAAAGGGCAACAGTCGCCTGTAAGTTGACGACGCTGTACGCACGAGATTGCGAGTTGCTCGGGATATTGAACTTTCCATACGTCGCTGGAACGACTTCCGTCACGAGCTGCCTGCCAAACTTAGACGACTTACAGCCCTTCCATACGAACTCCTGGTAAGCACAGCCGATGATCCACCTCGTCGCCATGGTCAATTCGTTGGAATAATTAACGGCCTTTTGCACCTATCAGGTACCCCCGGGCTTGATGTTGCATCGATGAGACTTGGGGAAGGTAGCGAAGTAATTGACGAAGCTCATTGAGTCCGGCTTGGTCTCCTCAGCTAACGCGGCCCTATGACACTCTCTGAAGAAGCAAGCGGCAGCAAGTCTCAGTTCCATATACGCCACGTGTATCCCGATGCATATACGTGACCCGGTCCCAAAAGGCGCATAAACAGCTTTCGCATCACTCGACATGTTCGATTCAGGAAACCATCGTTCGGGCTTGAACCTGTTTGTCGTGATTAATCTGTTAGCGTTCCTGCGGCTTGACTACTTTCAGCAGGGTAACGCACTCCAAAGCGTCCGGGAATAAGTCCCCCCTTCGGTGCATGGTATAACCTTGAGCGCTGACCGTTGTGTTCTCGGGTATGATGTAACCGTCCAGCATCAAGCCGCCAGAGGGGGCTCGGCGAGGGAAAGCTCCTTGCGCTGCAGCAAACAGGCGATTTGTTTCGCTGATGGTGGCGTTCAGAAACCTCAACCCCTCTACATCGGAGTCGGTAAACCCCTCAGGCAAAGTCGCCACCTCAGCTTCGATCTGTTCTCGTAATGCTGGACGGGACAGGACAGCATAAACCAGGTAAGCTAACGTGACTGCGGTGGTGTCGATCGCCGCAATTGTGAAGTTTCCAGCTTCGTTCTGAATATCGAATTCTGACAATGTTTCGCCCTTCTCGGCGCTGGCCAATATTGTGCCAAAGATATTTCTCTCCCCCTTTTGTGTGCGCTTTCTGCTATTTTCCACGGCTCGAGATGCGTAGTCGAGAACGTAGTCCCAACCACGGAACGCTATCCGGAACCACGGATGCGGGATCAGCCGGCCCGCAGCCTTGACAAGCGGAAACTCTGCTGTTAGGCCAGAGCTTTGGATGTAAATCTCTACAGATCGGATAAACTCGTTTTTATGGTTGGGTAATTAGTCTTGACGAATCTGACCTAGAAATCTCCGCTGGAGGGCCTTTGCTTACCTGTCCCTTTCCTAGCATATCCCAAGATTCTCCAAACATTAGCTCGCCCGAGATGTCTGATGCCATGAAGGTCTACCATTGCATAACATCCGCCTTGCCGTTTTGTCGCAGCTCTTATGCAATTCTTTGAACCGCTTTCCTGGTGATTGTTTTAATAATGTCTTCCCACTGAGTCCTGAGTTGAGACTTGCTGAACGCTCTAGCAAACATGCGTCTGCGTTGCGCGTGCTCCTGGTGACTCCTCATCGTGAACAGGCCGGGATAGGGATGACCTCCAAACTTCAAATACCATTGTGCAGTGAGAGCTCACTGAGTAAATCTGTCTGTGGGCATCCACAGATGCTACAGAAACTTCATCAGGGCTAAGGCGCACCATATCACCATAACTGCGGTGCAAGTCGTGCACGTAAAACACTCGTCTTCCCATCACAACATGATACTTCAAGACGTAATGACTGAAGTGACTGTACCATGGGCCAGGGGGAGACTTTAATGGCGAGATAATAGACCTAATGATGACCTGCGTCATGTCAGTATCGACCACGCCTCGTTATCCAAAGGTACGATGACACCTACTCGAAGTATCGTGAAGACTACAGCAGTGATCATCAGTATGGCTACAGGCATGAGGAAGGCTTTGTTTTGAAAAGCCATTATGAACGTGGCCAGCTCTTCTGGGTACTTTAGAACAGCTAGGCAGGGCATGCCTCAAAATGGTGTTTCAATAGTGATAAGATGAAAGCAGAGCTTGTCAAGGCGTAAACCCCTCTAAATAGTTTGCAACTACCACAATGAGCTTGATCAGACAAGCTAGAAGAGCATCAGAGATGGATTCGATAACGTGCGATTATGGTGAACAAGCCGGTTGGATGGATGCGGCGGTGCGGCAGACATGAGGTTGGAGCGGATTGTATTAGCTGCAACAATATTCGGAAACACTCACAGATCATGACGCACTTGATGTGACATTTTCTCCCCTGTATTTCTCGAGATGGTTCATCCCACCGGCTGTTACCAGACTGAAGGTGGTACGTTAGCATCAGGGCGGGCAACTGTTCGTTCGCGGGCGGCGTCGTTCACAAAACGGATTCATCAACTGAAACACAGAAAGTGTGGGTTATCCAATTAAAAGTGTTAAAGTATCAGCAATCGTGTAAGAGTACCTTACCTACCCAGACACGGGTCTCATGAGACATAGCCAATCCGGATCCGGCGCGATGCTGCGCCATGACGCTTTTCCAAAAGGCCGAGAAGCATGTTTCTATTCGGACGCCTTTTTCTTTTACTCCGAGCCCTACTACACTTTCGGACATTTCGCAAGTTGGACCGAACCACCAAAAGGCGGGCTCTCATTCACCCCAACATCAATAACTCCTAGGTAGTATTGGCTGATTCGAGCGTGCACCAAATGGCACTTGAACGGCAGTTCGGCTGGAAATTAACCAGACTGAATACCTCTCGAATTGTCTCATTCCGGATCGGATGGACCCGGGTGGCAATGATCATGAAGCTGGTCAATACTTGGGGCATGCGTCAATATTGCCCCGTCCATCGACGACTTCTCATAATCTTGGGACCGCGTAGGCAGTGATATTATCACTATGATGGAGTCAGTAAAGTCCAGGCCGCTTACTCGAACAGATGAGTCATTTCCTCCGCTCCGGAACGGTGAAGCAAGTCGGGTTACGAAGTATAGACTAAGGAAGAACATGTTATTGAAATATCTTGCCTCTTTTATCATGGTTCGCTCACCAGAGCCATCAAATTCATTCTGCAAGATCAAAAACCACCAAAGTCTGTACCACGTGTTGAAGTATGCTGAGAACCTACAAACTTTCCTCCATAAAGTTCTCTATGAATGGTCGATTACAGTCGACATCAATACTTGCGGCGGCTGGAGTGTCTTACGACATCATCGTGCAGAGGATGAAGTCCGTTTGAGTATTGGGTTCGCGGCGGAGTTCAAGTAGAAGGATAATGGAAAATTGCACCTGTCCATCGTCTTAATCATTCAACCGCCATGCAGAACTTTGATTCCAAACAACTCGGTTTGTATAAGATCTAATAAGTTTCTCAAACGGCGGCACCATGCCCGTTGCTCTAGGTGACCTGCTTTGGATATGGTCGAAATGATGGACTGGCACCTATCTGTGTATTAGGGCAGCCTCTCCCGCATTAGAAGACCTAGCTGGTCAAACAACATGATTGTCATTGATAACATACCTATTGTTCAACATTGATACCTTGTGCTGGGTGAACATAGGTCTTTTAAAACATATGAAAGTGTTATAGAATCGCCCAAGTCTGAAAATGAACATTTGGTTAGCGTACCGTCTACACTAGAAGTATCGCATAACTTCACAAACCTCTGACTTGTAAATTAGAACGGTAAGCAGGCCGATGTCAAAATCTTGCTCGGCAACTGTGAGGTTCGACAACAGGTGGTCTGGTCTGGGCCTGAGCCAATGGCCACGATCGATTGACGGCGAATCAGAAATAATAGCTGGCCTCGCCAAGTAATTTTTAGCTCCTCTGTTCCGCCCCATGGCCACCGTTGTCTGTACCCGGTCTTTGCCTGTCTTGGCTCCAACACGACGTAGCATCAAAGAAGGGCAATTGATCCGCAGAGCCACTTGAAAATCTCTTAGGTCCAATGGAAGCAAATCATCTTGTGAGGGCATATATGCCAAGATGGCCACAGGAGTGGGGCGTGCCCGGTAGGGATCCGTCTTCGCAAATGGCCACGTAAACAAGGTCCGCTGTCATCCCGGCCGACCTAGGGGTGCGAACCGCGCATAACGAAAGTTCTCAATTTCAGCAAAAGTGGTCAACAAATTCTGTGTCCTCGAAACTTGCAGCTCCTCGCCCAGCTTTCCGGCCCATTTAGCGACAGTGTCCACGCCGCACGCGGGCTTCAATGGTTCCAGGCTTCGTGTCTGGCGCCCCAAATCGCTGCACTCCAGCCCGTTATCAGAGTTGACGATCAGACATACATGGATCTGCTTTGGCCCACACGGCAGAGAGTACCTATCTATGGTCTGTCTAAGTCAGAAGCGAGGTGGGCGCAACTCCCGCCCGGCCCCATATTCCGGGCTTCACAGCTATGGTCTGTACGGATTGCCCATGGGGGACAAAAGACCCCAGATCATGGAGATGTTTCCAAGGCACCTCAAGCGGACAACACTGTCCCCACAACTCAAAAACACGACCTTTTATGCATTGGAGGGGCCATGAGACATTGTCCACATGTGTCCCTTCGATGCGGGGAAGGTAGTCTCCAACGAGATGTAAGCCTGCGGTTATTTCCTCATGTTGCAAAAATCTTCGGGCAGTCGAGAAATATCAGACCCAAGGATGGTTTCCCACCAATCGAACCATGACCATAAACTGCACTGCCAGAACGATCGACCGAAAAGTACAACTTGGATATGCTTCAAGAAGCTTAGAGCGCCACACTCTTGGTTGAAGAAGACAATCTGCGCCGCTGACATGCCGAAGTGATCGCCGCCTCCTTGTGCCCCGCTTCTATTCAGCTTGCTTTTGGCCGACGTGTACTGCCTTCGGGCTGTGTGTATGGCAACTCCGAGGGCCCTAGCAGTTGCACACTGCAGTACCATGCACCCATGATTCTCATTGGCCTCGAATATCTCACTGGCAATGATCTTCATTCGGTACTTCACTCTTCCGACGGGGGCTCAGTCGCTTTTATTCACTGAAAAGCTCTTGGTAGTCAGCAGAGGCCGTTAGGTCGATCGAGAAAGGTCGAGGCCATCGTTGGGCTTGAATGGCACTCTGCTTTGTTCAGTGTGTGTTGGCAACGGGTGGGTGTCTGACGATCCCAGTCGAGGTCAGGTTTGTGTGTTCGGGTGACGTTTCTCACGTATCGGCACGCCATTCCCCGGCCAAGCCCGGCACTCAAGGTTAACCCTCTTGGACATCCACTCCTTGGACGATACAAGTGGTCTCTTCAGACTTCCAACTGAATTGAGGAGAAGTAAATCTGCATTGCGGCAACGCCACGGTCGAAGAACAGGGTCGCTTCAAACCACACCCCGGTACCAACAGTGTCGCTTTGCAACTTGACTGCGGGGACCCCAGACATCGGAATGATGTCGGACCCTGCATGCCTCAACCACAAATTTCCGACCATAGAGCGGTCAGCTTTCTTCTTGGAGACAACATGCGGTACTTGGCGATGATTCTCTCTTTCTCAGTCGTACGAGATAATTTTCAGCGCTAACCAGGGGACTCATGCAGCGTTGGCGGGGCGAGCCAGACATACGACAACGTGAGACGGGTGTCAGACTCGGACGCAGAGTCAAGGAAAGCGATGTGAGGTCGCATACAAGAACGCCAGTCTCAGCCGTGCTTGAGAAGCGACTGGACTTATTTCTCAGTTTTACTCCTCATTGTCCAAACCTCCTCGGAAACACGGCTTTCTCACCCCGTATTTCACCGCCGAACATCAAACATGGGTTCCATTCCACAAGATATTGTCTACGATTTTATCATTTGCGGGTGAGTACCCCGCGTCTAAGCCAGAAAGATTTATTGAAGTCAATATTGGCAACTCACTTCTCTTTTTCTTCAGCGGCGGCACTTCTGGCTGCGTCATAGCGAGCCGGCTTGCCGAGAACCCCGATGTAAGCGTCCTCGTCATCGAGGCTGGCCAGCATAACAAAGACCTCGAAAACGTCCACATGACAGGAGGGTGAGTGTTGGCATCCGCAGTGAGTCAGTCGCGCCACGTCTTGCTTATTTTACATGATGGCTTGCAGATGGTCGCAACTGTTCGATAAGGAGACAGACTGGAATGTTACTACCGTGCCGAAGCCTTCAGTCAACAACCGGCAGGTGAAGCTTAGCCGAGGCAAGTTCCTCGGTGGCTGTTCTGGATGCAATGGCACACTTTGCATTCGTGGCTCCAAACAGGACTACGATGATTGGGGTGTCGAAGGCTGGAGTGGTGAGGAGTTCTTCAAGTACATCCGCAAGGTAAGACTTTTCCAACAATGATCCTCGCCCCTCACTTCCTGCTTAACCTATGTTGTTTTCTAACAAAGCTAATCAGGCGGAAAATTTCCACGGAAAGGATTGGTTCAAGGCGTCCAACGAGCATGGAACTGATGGTCATCTTCACATTGAGCCCCATGACCTTGCGCCCATATCAAATCTAATCATGGATTCTATGGTCGACAAGGGACTTCCTTTGGACCACGACATGTTCTCACACGGAAACAATCCCCACGGATGCGGTCACGCTCCCAGAACCGTTCACAAGGGCTCCCGTTCGACTGCTGCGGACTTCGTAACCAATGACAACACGAAAGATAATCTCCACCTCTTGACTGAGACCCATGTCGACAAGGTCGTGATCGAGAACATCAATGGTGAGCTCAAAGTCATGGGTGTTCGTGCAGTCAAGTCCAATGGTTCTGCTGTTGAAATCAAGGCTCGTAAAGAAGTCATTGTCAGCGGCGGTTCGTATTGTAGTCCTAACATTCTCAACCGCTCTGGAATTGGCGCCAAGGACGAGTTGGAAAAGTTTGGTATTCATGCCTTGGTTGATCTTCCCGGAGTCGGCAAAAATCTCATGGACCATCTTGTAAGTTACTTGCTCCATTCTCATCAAACACCATACTGACATATTATTCAAGATCGTGTTCATGTTTTACGAGACTGAGAAAGAGGGTCTTACCAACGATCACCATGTCTATCATGGCGACAACTTCGCCAAGACCTACGCCCTCTGGAAGGACCACAAGGCAGGCTTCCTCTCGACATTTCCATTCGGCGCTTTCGCTTATGCACGTCTTGATGAGCGCCTCGCCGACTCCGACCTTTGGAAAAATGCGCCACGTGAAGCCGGACGTGACCCCATGGGCTTGACGCCCAAGCAGCCCAACATTGAGTTCTTTACAACTGAATGTTACGGTGGCCCGAAGCAGTTTGATCAGTTTCCGACCGATGGCAAGTACGCCTTCAGCATGATTGCTGAGCTGTTCGGACCCAGGTCTAGTGGTACTGTGACACTGCGTAACACGGATGCGACCGCAGTTCCGGTTGTTGATACTAACTACCTTTCCGATCCTCTTGATGTTGAAGTCCTCGCAGAGGCATGCCGTTTTGGCAACGAGATTATAATGGAAGGCAAGAGCACGAAGGACATTGTCAAGGGCTCTTGGCCCAGCGATCTTGCTCACCACAAGTACAAGACTCGTGATGAGTGGATTCCTTACGTCAAGGACAACGCGACTACTTGTAAGTCCCTTCTCGCACAAACGAATTGTTCTCGCAATAGGAATGCTGATATTATCAAAGGCTACCATGCAGCTGGAACATGCGCTATGGGCAAGCCTGATGACCCCAACGCAGTCGTTGACCCCACACTTACCGTCAGGGGTGTCAAAGGCTTGCGCGTTGCCGACTGCAGTATCATGCCAATCCTGAATGGCGGCCACACTCAGATGCCGGCTTACGGTATTGGTGAGAAGGCTGCGGATCTCATCAAAGCTACATGGAAGCTTTAAGGAGGGATTGTGACCATGAGAAGACGCAACATGAGTGTCATAGCAGAAGAGCATGCCCATGTTGGCATAGGGTGTGGGTGACAAGGTGTCTGCGGCAACTGTCCCTAGCAGTTCTTTTTCTTTTTCTGGCCCGGCGGTTTCCTTTAACGAAGATCATGCCCTGCGCCTACATCAGCTTAGCTTCTGTCGAGAGAATAGGAAATGGAAATACTTCGGCGAATCAAATGTGATGTTCAGATGTGATAAGGCTAACTATTGATGCACGTCGGCTGATTTAGTCCCAATTTGGTTTTCAGCTCGGCTCCCAAGCTGATGGGGCAGACTGACACTTGTGACTCGATTTCGTATTTGATAAACAAAACTCTTCCGAGACATTTCATGCTGAACTCACGCGACTCCCCACCACCTAGCGTTCATCAATCAGGTTTCTGGCAACACACATGTCTCAAAATCATAACCTCGCCAATAGCCAAACAAAGGGAAGCTTTGTCTCTCGCCACATGCACGACAACTGCAACATTTGTAGGCATGTTAACGGAGGAAACTACGAAACGGAAACGTTTCTGCTATCGGATTTCGAGACTTCAGTCTCAGAGAAATGTCCCGCAGCCACCGCCCTCGTCCTGGCCATTACGACAACGAACCAGCTGCCGTCAACTGTCGATGGAGGATTTGGTTATCGGGTGTCAGCCGGAGGAAGCCGCCCTGTCCGGGTCGGGTCTCTTGAGTTGTTCAGCCAAGAAGAGGCTCAGGGTGGCCTCAAGATCGGGAACCTTGCATCGATCTCAGAATCTTCGGGGTCCTCGTCGTGTGTTGGTCGATTTTTATCGTGGATCAAGATCTGCGATAATTCTCACGGGGGATCAGACTGCTTCTCAAAGGAGACGTCGCAACTTCCTCACAGAGTCCTGGACTTGGAGGAGTCCCATAATGGTGTCAGGCTGCGACAAACGGACGGTGACTCGGGACAGTACATTGCACTCAGTCACCGCTGGGGCGAGAGCCAGACTTGCCTCACCACCAAAGAAAATCTGGAACAGCGCGAGCAGAGCATCACGTGGGACGAGCTGCCCCGAACATTTCAAGACGCCATCACTGTTTGCCGACACTTGAAAGTTCGATATCTGTGGATCGATTCTTTATGTATCGTGCAAGATGACGCCGAGGACTGGGAGACCGAGTCGGCAAAGATGGCCAGCATATACCAAGATTCGTATCTCACCATCGCGGCAGCCGTTGCGTGGGGCGACGAAGACGGCTTTCTCAACTCACGACCGACAGAGTATCTTTCACACGACGCTACTATGGGTATCAGCTTCCGGCGACAGATCAACCATGTCAGCAACACCGGAGAAGAACCGATGTGGATGCGAGCTTGGTGTTTTCAAGAACGTCTTGTTCCACGTCGAGTTCTCACTTTTCGACATACGGAAGTCACATTTGAGTGTCGATCAGCTCACTGGTGTGAGTGTGGCAGGAACGAAACGTATGCTCTATGCCCTGATCGAGTGCAATACGAGCGGAAGATCCTGAACCCAACAGTGAGCAACGCGAGCCCGGTTTCGCACTGGTACACATCAATTGTCAAGGAGTACACCAACATGACACTCAGCTATGAACGGGACAGACTTCCCGCAATCTCCGCGATGGCAGCGCAGATATTGGCCCGCACAAACGACAGATGTGTGTCTGGCATATGGGAAAGTCAACTTCTGCCAGGGTTGCTTTGGAGAGGTTTCGGGAAGGTGGGTCTCAACAGAGAAGGAGAACAACAAATGTTTTTTCCCTTGGCAAAGTTCGAAGCCGAGATGACAGCGCCCTCTTGGAGCTGGGCATCTGTTGAAGGGCCGATCAACTACAGCTTATTACACAGCGTCCACGCCACGCACTTCGAGGCCGATATCGTGAACCTGGACTGCTCAAAGGCTGAAGTTTCTCAGACCAATCGATCATACATAATGAGTCCTGACTGCAGCTTGCTCATTCGAGGCCGTCTGATAGACATTGTTGTTGAGCTGCCCAACCGGTTAATCCTGCGAGGATCCCCTAACGCAAGTCATCCTCATTGCAGCTTCTTCTTCAGTCCGCCCGTCGCGAGGTCGGATTTGGCTATCCCGCAGTACGACATTTTCTTTCAGGGCCATTACCCGGTCCAACACAACTGCACTTATTGTACTCTCGTGCATGAGACAGTGGTGCTCTGGCCTGACACACAAATCGTTCCGGAAACCCACCCAGATGGAAAGGTGCGCCTGAAAAAATGTGTTTGGCCAGTCCAGGCTTTAGTATCAGCTCGAGTCGAAGCAAAGTGCCTACTTGTCTACAAAAGTTCAGGTTCATGCTGGGGCGGTCTCTTGGTGCAGAGATCGCGGAAGCAGAAGGACGCGTATGAAAGATTTGGACTGATTGAGTTCTACTCGACGCATCCAGCGTTCGATTTGATGAATGATATCAACCATGAGGTGGTCAAGCTGGTCTAGTTAATCTGTTCTCATATTTGTCATCTCTCAGAATCTCCACGTCATGTTGCAGCGGCAGGTTGATCTCCGGACACCGTAGAAATAAAACGTCCATGGAGGCTGGACTCGGGATGCTATGTTTGCTAGACTTGAAAGCCTTCTTCTATCTGGATATTGTTCAATTTCCATTTTGATTCCGTCCGTTTCAGCTTTTGTAGCTCAATCTCTCTTGAAAACCGGCATCCATTCCAAAGGCGCATCGACTTCAATCCATTGGCCAACGTCATACGCCTCCGAGCTGCCCTCCTGGAGCGACTTCCACTTGCTGGTTCCCTCGAGCTGGGGCAAATAGACCTTGAGTTTTCTTTTCTCGGGCTCTAGTACGGGACACACCAAGTACTTCTCGCCAAACATATACTGCTGGCCAATGCTCCAAGTCTCCTTGTCGCCAGGGAACTCGTAGAACAGAGTGCGCATAACTGGTGTGCCCTTCTCGTGCGCTTGCTGCATGAGAGACCGCGTGTAGTCTCTCAGCTCCTCGCGCAGGAACATGTACTTTTTGCAAATCTCATAGACCTCTGGCCCGTACGACCAAACCTCATTCGGGGCACCGCTGTGGCACGTCGCACCGCCAGTCGTCCCATGTTGAGGCTGCTCCGGCTCGCGGCAGCCGTGAAGTCGGAAGACAGGGCAGAATGCGCCCCACTGAAACCAACGGACGAATAGTTCCCGGAACTTCTCGTCTCGGGGGTCACCTCCATGGAAACCTCCGATGTCCGTGGTCCACCACGGGAGACCAGAAAGACCCATGTGAAGGCCAGCGGCGACTTGGTTTCGTAGACTTCCCCAGGAGGAAGCAATGTCACCGCTCCATACCAGGGCTCCGTACTTTTGGCTCCCAGCCCACGCACAACGAATGAGGTTCACAATGTTCTTCTGGCCCTCGGCTTCCATTCCCTCGTAGAAGGCTCGCGCATACTCGACAGGGTAGATATTGCCGATAGAGACGTTGGACCCCAGGTGGTAACGGTAGGTGTCGAAATCGTACACTGTGTACTCGGGCTCGGCCTCGTCAAGCCAGAAGACTCGGATGCCCTTGTCATAGTAATTCTGCTTTGCCTTTTTCCACACATAATCTCTGGCACCAGGATTGGTGGCGTCAAAGTGCGTTGTGTCCCCTTGGAAATTCATCGCAACTCGGATTCCCCTGTCGGACTGGATAAGATACCCCTTTTCAACCATCTCGTCCCAGTTCTCGGACTTGTGGTCAACCGTGGGCCAGATTGAGACCATCAGCTCAATTTTGAGCTCTTTAAGCTCATTGATCATGGCGTCCGGGTCAGGCCAGTACGTGGGATCAAATTTCCATTCTCCTTGCAGCGGCCAGTGGAAGAAGTCAATGACGATGAGGTCAATCGGCAGCTCCCGCCGTCTGTACTCGCGGGCAACCTCGAGAAGTTCTTCTTGTGTCTGGTAGCGCAACTTGCATTGCCAGAATCCCAGACCGTACTCGGGCATCATGGGGACCTTGCCGGTGGCATCTGCATACGCCTCGACGATCTCTGACGGAGAGTCGCCAGCCACAATCCAGTAGTCGAGAGCCCTCGTGGACTTGGCCTCGAAGCTCATGGTGTTGCGACCTAGGACAGCCCTGCCGACAGACGGATTGTTCCACAGGAATCCGTAGCCGAGTGACGAAACGGCAAACGGAACGCTGGCTTGGGAATTGCGGTGGGCGAGCTCAAGATCGTGACCCTTGAGGTCTAAAAATGGCTGCTGGTACTGGCCCATACCATAGATCTTCTCCTCCGGATTGACGCTCTCGAACCTAGCGGTAAGATGGTAGTCATTGCTGTTGACAATTGCCATGAACTCCCGTGCTTCGACATCAAGTGCGCTGCACTTGGGGTCCAGCACATCTCGGCGGTGGCGTGAGTACTCTTCGAGGATGAGCTCGCCCTTGGAGTTCCACATCATGAGTTTTCCGCCGCGGGTAATGGTGGCCTTGATCTTGCCGTTGGTGATGGTGCCGGCTTTGTCGTCGATGGTGATTTTGACTCCGGCCTTCTTGGGTTCGAGCAGTGCCCAGTCTTCCGCGGGCATCTCACGGGCCTTGGTGGCTCGAACTCGGAATGCATTGGGGCCCCATGGCTCGACCCAGAGCTTCTCAGCGTCGTAGGTGAACAAGAGCTTGCCGTCTTTCTCCTGGAGGGGCATTTTGGCGATTATCTCGGCTTCGTGAGATGTATTAGAGTGTGTGTTGAACAGCCGAAGGAATTGCCAAACATAGGGAGACCCCAAAAAGAATGTTGAGGACGGAAAGGTTGATGAGGGGTAACAGCTGACAGGGTGCCGAAGGTACGTCAGATATTGTAGGCAGGATATCAGCATGTATCCGTGTAGCAACATTATTTAAGGAACACAAGTGCCCCTGCGCAGCACTTGCGGAGTTGCTCCTGTTGCCATGGACCGATGGATGGAGATCGCAGGCCACGACGATGCCACGAACAAAGGCAGATGACATGCTGCCGCCAGAATTGACCACTCGGACGCCGTGAAAGCCGCCGTGTCCACTGTCGGCGTCGGCGATGCCCCGCAGCTGCCGAGCGAATGAGGGGAAGTTGGGGGGAATGAAATTGGGGGCCCACGATCCCCGGACGCGGACTCGGGTAAAGCTGCGGACCATCCCCGAGCTGTGGGAGGGGACATTGCCTGACTGAAGCGTATCTGGAAACCCTAAGGATCTAGTTGTTTTCCAGAGCTTCGTATTCGCAGTCCAGCTACAAACCCTGGAGCTGGTCCCGGAAGAGGATCAAGGATCATGTATTCCGCGCGTAATGTAGTTCGTAGGTGACCAAGTACATACCTAAGTCATTAAGTCCTCCCAACAAGTAACCATACAGATGCATCGTAGTACAATATGAAGGTCAGTCGCTTCGGGACCAACATCTTTCCATGTAAGCTTTAAAGGTCAATACCGGAACTTGTGGGAACAGTTCGTTCATGCTTTTTTCGTCGCCTTTCTGTGACTGCAAGTCGTAAAAGCCCTGAAGAAATCCAATGCTCCAAACACACAAAACAGCATCCAAAAGTTCCTTCGGTACAGCCTCGTAGCGCCTCAGGTTCCCGGGTAGCTCGCGAATGATACCCTTCTTCAGGTCGTAAAGGGAATCGACTTCGACGTCGAACTTCTTACCTGATTGACAGTCAGATAGTCGGAACTGAAAGCCACCAAACATGGACCCAATACTGACCTCGAATTTTTTCGACAGTCTCGAGAGCGTTGTTCCAACTTAGAGTATCCCCAAGAATCCATGACCGTTGGGGCCATGAGGGTAGGTCGAGGCTGGCCGCCACGAACTTTCCAATCGTCTCGGAGTGCGTGAGGGTCACACAACAGTTGCCATCTGTCGGTATAGCAGCTGCGCAATGTTCCACGTCCAGGACGACAGCCAGCGGGAGGACATGAATCGGCTCTGCGGGGTACCCGTAATAGTCCATTAGAAATCCGGACATGAATCTTGTGTATTCCATGTTGGTGCTTTTCAACTTCTCCACGGTCTCGACCTTGTACTGGGCTGCCTTGTATGTCTCGGATCCTGGTACTGAAAATGGATACCCGCTGTCCGAAGTTAGATCAGTGATAGTATGTTTGAATGAATAGACACTTACTGTCCCTCACTTTCCACATAGTCAAGGGCGAACTCGCTTGGCGCAAATCGCCGTACCGATCCAGATCGAGAAGCGGCATCGATTAGAGCAAGTTGGGCGTTGTGGGCATCTTCGAACACAATACCAATGGTGGATATCACCACCTCGATTCTGCTTTCTCTGAGTGTTTCAGTCATCTGAGAGACGCTATCAGAATCCAAAACCACAAAGCTGACATTTACAACGTCTTGGAGAGTGTCCCTTGGCTGATCCTCGTTAGCTCACTCATGTCGACTTATTCAAAGCACTACTACTGCTGCGGCAACCTACCCTACGTGTCAAGACAAACACCTCATGCTTGCCAGTCTCGATGATGGCGTTCGTGACGACACGGCCTAGTCCGCCACTGCCTCCGGCAATTGCGACTCTGACCATGATTGAGAATCTTTGGGAAGCAATGAGTGAAGAAAATACTAGTCGCGGTCAACTCGCGTTCTCTCATTCTCTATTATAATCAATTCAACCTCGGTTGACCTGCCATTTCCAGCGAAAGGGTCTCCCGATGTGTTTAAAGTTCCAAATACTTAGTGAGTTCGGCAATAAGTGGGCTCCCTTGTTGCTCAATGGACGTTTCTTGTCGGCATTCGCGGATGTTTCTGCTACCTGTAGATTGCTGATGAAATAGGCGCCATGTCCTTTACATGATCGGTCATACATGTCTCTACAGCGAAAGTTTCGGTTCTGTGTACTGAGCCCCATGGTCCGAAACCCAGTAGCTTTTGGGTTCGACCAAGTTTTAGAATTCCACCTGTGCACCACCAAACTTAGTCGGTATGTGGGAGGCATGTCTCCCGTGCCGAGCTATCCTAGCCTGGTCAAGCAAGTTCTACAATCCTAGACTCAATTCAAGTAAGACCAATTATTCCAAGACGGCCTGGGGATCCCTGAGCGGCACTTATTCTGTTTAAGGATCTTCACGCATACCATTTTTACAGGCCCGTAATGTGGCATGGTCTGAGAAACGTCAAAGGTTGAATAGTGAATTGTGTTACCTGTACCATTGTACTTTGGCTTATCTCGACGTGTACCCTCCGGAGTCCGTCTTTGGCATAGTCTTCAGATGCAGTGCGAGTCAGCCCGATCACGGCGTGCTTCGTTGTAGTGTATGCCGTAGACAGCGTGATGCCGACCACGCCCTGGATAGACCCAAAGTTGACAATGGAGCCACTCTGCAAGGGTCTCACGTCGATGGTCGACAGTATCGGCTCTTGCTTCAGCATAATCTGAGCAGCTGCCCTCAAGACGTAAAATGTGCCGTTGATGTTAACGTCGAGCACGCGTTGCCAGTCTTCCGTTTTGGCAAAAGCCGCGCCGCCTTGGTGCTTAATGGCGATGCCAGCAGCGTTGACGACGTAGTCTAGGCGGCCAAACGTGGCGGCGACCTCGTTGACGACTCGGGTAACTTGGGCTTCATCCGCGATATTGACGGAATACGTAAGCAGCTGGATGTTGCCTGTCCTTGTAGCCCCGTTTTGTTGTTTCTTGCTGGCTTGTTCTTCGATCTCAGCCTTGACAACGTCAAGGGCCTCTGCGTTGAGATCCAACAAAGCGATGCCTGCAGAACCTTCTTGGGCGAAAGCATTGGCGCATGCCCTGCCGATGCCCGAAGCTGCACCAGTGATCAGAGCGAAGCCAATCTTGGCGAGTGATTGGTTATAAATTGGGTGACGTCGAGAAAGTTTCCGGAATGAATACACAACCAAGATGCCTAAATGGGAGTGTCTACTCCCTACCTTCATCGTCAATGGAACTGTTCTGTTTAATAAGTACAGCTCTAGGAACGTTCATGAGGGTCCTCTTCATCCATCTGGGGAAGCCTTCCCACGAGGCTTCTATCACCCCAGGAAGGACTTTCCTGATTTACTTTGAGCTTGTCCATCTACATATTCAGCTTCCCGGTTCCCGCTCCCCGCCCGGCAACATGCGGGGTTTCGGTCCCGCTCTGCCCACGCCACCTGGGCACCAAGACGTCACCCATGCTTATCATCAGATCAAACACGATACCCCTGGTGGAGAAATGTCTCGGATCTTCGCCAGGATGCTGATAGATATGGTGTCTCACTGTGATAACACCAGACACCTGGCCGCACGAACATGCGTCTTATCATCCAGTCCCTGGCTGATGTAAGAATTTCTCATCAGGGAGAGTGAAGACAAGTGTGCTGGGTGATGGGTGATGGGTGCTGGGTGCCGAAATCGGAGGTTGTAGCTTTTCCACGGATAAGTTGCTGCAAGCACGTGGGGGTTTGAGTTGGTGCGACATGGCCACGCAAAGCTGACACCCTAAAACTTGTGTGTGTTTATGTTGGACAGTACTTGGAGGATTGTTGGCTCGGCTCACGGTTACTGCAAGATGATTTCATCATACGCTAGGAATGCATCAACCAGCTTCAGGACCGTTGGCGGCATCCACCGCAGCAAACCTCGATGCTCTATTGCTTTACGAGGTCAAGTGAAGTCGACGCATACCCTTAGAGCACATGAAAGCCTCGAAGTCATACGGGTGACATGACTTTTGGCGGCCTAGTTTTGAACAGTTCGCTTGATTGCCATTTGGCTACGTGAAAGACAAGCTTGCAGTTGGATTTAATTCCAGAATGGATGTCTAAGCAAAAGATAGGCCCTTGTATCCAGAATCCTTGACTTCTCTGCACCGCCTCTGGAACTCCTGTGCAGAACCTCCATACCTCACCACGCTCCGGACCGCCTTACCCTTGATGTTTGTATTCACGCCTGTCATCCAACTATCAACCTCGTTGACCAACGAACCCTTGCTGCACTCAAAGACGTGCTCAGTCCACCCATCTGCAGCCTCTTCGGTTGCCTCGGCATACGTGTAACCCTTCTCCTTGCAATATTTCAGTAGATCCACAACGACCTGCACAGCATGCTCAATGTTGCGCGTAGCATTGCCGAAAGGCTGGTGGGGGCCAAGGACCATGAACATGTTGGGCATGGATGGGACCGTCATGCCGAGAAATGTGTACGGCCGGTTGTCGATCCAGACCGCACGCTCGCCCTTGGGAGTCCCGCTCGGCGCGATCAAGGGACGGCCGTCTTTACCCTCCCATTCAATCGCACTGAAGGATCCTGTGATGGCATCGAATCCAGTCGCATAGATGAGGACGTCCAGCTCGTGTTCTTTGCCGTCCGAAGTCACAAAGCCCTTGGCTGTGACTTCGGCGACGGGAGACTTCTTCAGGTCGACGAGGTGGACGTTGGACTTGTTGAAAGCCTCGAAGTATCCGCTCTCCAGGGGAACACGGCGAGTACCAAAGCCATGGGTCTTGGGGATGAGCGACTCGGCTACTTCTGGGTCTTGCACCCGCTGCCGGATCTTGCCCGCAATGAACTTGGAGTACAGCTCGTTGGCTTGACGGTCGGTGTAGGTATCGCTGAAGACGCCCTGCCACTTGCCAAATCCGGGCTCGTTGTAAAGCTTCTCCCAGAGAGCAATGTGCTCTTCTTCGGGAACTTCCAAAGTCTTGCGAGGATCGGCCATGTGCATGAATCCAGAAGGCGTCGAACGGCAGATCTTGAAGATGTTGTCGTAGTCCTTCTTCAGATCTTCCATCTTGTCGGGTGAAATCTCATAGTTGCGCAGCGGCACAGTCCAGGTTGCCGTCCGCTGGAAAACGCTTAGGGACTTGATGCTCGGTTCTTTGGACAATGCGGTGATTGTCTGGATACCAGTTGCCCCTGTACCGATCACGCCGATGCGCTTGCCGGCAAAATCGCGACTGACATCAAGGTCCTCCGGCCATCGAGAAGTATGGAAAGACTTTCCCTTGAAGTTCTCAATCCCAGGAATAGCGGGCAGTGACGGCGTGGATAGGAAGCCGATGCAGCTTAGAAAGAAGGTTGTCACATATTCGTTCCCATCCTGGTCAGCGAAAGTCCATGTGTGGTCGGCGTCGCTCCAGCGAGCGGATTTGATGGTTGTGTTGAACTGAATGTGTTCGTACAAGCCGTTTTTCTCAGCAAAACGCCGGATGTACTTGTGCGTTTCGGGCTGCGGCGAGAAGGCCTCCTTCCAGTGCCATTCTTGCAAAAGACCCTTGTCAAAAGAGTAGCCGTAGGACACAGACTCGCAGTCGAATCGGCAGCCGGGGTATCGGTTCCAGAACCAGGTTCCACCGACGTCAGCGCCGTTGTCGAGGACCTGGACTCGGCAGTCGGGCATCTGCTGCCGGATGTGGTGGAGACTTGCCAGGCCGGAGAGGCCGGACCCTATGATGAGAACGTCGAAGGTTTTTTTGACTGGTGTCGGAATGGAACCCATGTCTGCCTATTGTAGCAAGGATCAGAAGCTGCTGTTTGTTGCTGGAATGCGTGAAGACGGTTTGACGAAGAGCGAGCTGTTGGTGTGCATTCTCGAAGCATGAACATATCTAAATAGAACTTCACTGGGAGCCCCAAAAGTTTCACCACATTGATTCAATGCACTCCAATGGTGACGTTGCTGAGAAGGTGTCTGCTCAACTTTCCTGACGCAACATCTCGACGCATCCATGCCAGACAAACAGCTGATCCGGCGGGGCGTATCTCGAGCGCGATTCAGACTCGGGGAATGACTTGCCAAGTCTGGATTTAGCAGGCGGCGATAAGACTAGTTGCTGATCAGGCCCCTCCCCCGCATCACACCCAACACATCCTGGCGAGAAGGGGAGGCTTTCCTCTTCTGAACCCTTGATCAAAATCCACTGGTAGTGGTGATAGACAATGTCAAGGTTCGTCAGGCCTTGACCAGGGTCCTAGAAGCTGCATATCTCTCCCTGATACGGTGCGATCCAGACCAGGCCGTCATTGATACGCCGGGTCTTCATTCCAATTCTTCCAGACAACACTCGATTGATTCCTGGACTACGTAGTAGAAAGCTGAAACTGTCTGTCAGTCTTCTCAGGCGGACTGTCTTGACAATCGGCTTATCAGTCTAGTTTTCAAAGCCGTTGCGGCTCAGGTGTACATATGCCGTCTGGTGTGTAGGACGACGGTAGAATCACCATGCCCTGTGACAACTTGGCCATAGGCGAAAATCCGGAGCTAGGTGTAGAGCAAAATCACGGGAGTTGAACGGGACTTGGAAAGCTTGGCGACATCAACAGGATATTATTGAATTTGTGACAGTCAATGACCTTAACGACATGTACGGAAGACTCTTTCTCGGCATCGTCACTCCCAGATCATGGAAACTTTCTGCCACACCTTCTTGGCTTGGCCCTGTTTCTCCATTTTGGTCATCTCCAAATTCGTCCACCATTCCGCCTCGGCTTCAACCTCCCGCAGGTTGGTAGTCAAGTCAACCTGTTCGGGGGCGTACAGCCAAGGGTCCTTTTTTCCGACGGTAAACTTGTGGCCGAGGTAGATGGCCAAGAAGAGGGGTATGCCAATGTAAGCTGTCAAGAAACTAGAAGCGGAAAATTGGCCCGGGTAAAAAACAGTGAATCCGTTGGCCAGTAGCAAGAATGTGAAGCAGATCATCGAGATCCAGGCTCCGTACGGCTGGCACCATGACCGGTAGGGAACCTTTACGCCTTGCGCGTCGCAAGCCTTACGGAACCGGATGAAGATGGCTGCGCACATAATCCAGGATGCGTAACCAGCGGTGTTGGTCAAGCTGACGAACCAGTTGAATACAACGCCAGCGTCGGACGAGACGCTAAGATATGCCAGAACAGTAAAGCAGCTGGAGGCGAGAACGGCATAGATGGGCAGTCCGTAACTGTTGCAACGAGCGAAGATCTTGGGCGCGTTACCGGCAACGGCGAGAGAGTATAGCGACCGACTCGCCATATAGAGATAGGAGTTGCCGGCGGACCAGGCGCTGGTCAGGATACCAGCGTTGACAACGGAGGGCAGACCACCAATACCTGCATTCCTTATGGCGATAACCCAGGGCGACGCGTCGGCATTGCCAGCTCCCGAGGTGAGCCCCTCCGAATTTGAGTTGCAAATGGCACCAATTGCGAGAGACCCCAGGAGGTAAAAGATGATGAGACGATAAAAGAAGCGTCGACTCGCGATCGGGAGGTTCTTGCGAGGATTCTGCATCTCGCCGCCAGTGATGATGATGAGCTCCGGGCTGAAGTAGAATGAGAAACCAGAAAACACCCATCCGTACAAGAACGCGGTGAACCGGCCTCCGGGACCGGAAATCAAGTATTCTTTCGTCGCCCCGGGGTCCACCCAGTAGTAGAACCCCAACCGTTGTCCGCTGGGGCCTCCTCCAAGTATCAACACCAGCGACATGATGAGCAAGCCAATAAAGAGGATGATCTTCAGGCTGGCAAACCAGAATTCCGTCTCGGCGTATACGGCGACCGGGGATAGGTTGAGCGCCACAATCACGATAAGGAGGATCGTGAGCCAGACTGCGACGTGAACGTTGTTAGGCCAATAGTTGATAATGATAGAGCCGACGGTTATTTCGTATGCGAGAATGATCCCGAAGGAGTACCAGTATAGCCAGCCAAGAGCAAATCCGAGAGATCGCGATGTGTATCGGTTGCAGTAGTAGGCCATGGAGCTACCCGACACAGGAAGATATGTACCGACTTCCATGACCGCCGTAACGATTCCGTAGACGAGGAGCGATGTGAGGGCGTATGCGAGGAAGAGAAAGGCAGGGCCACCCGCTGCGAGGACTTGGCCGGAACCAACAAAGAGGCCAGTTCCAATGCTGCCGCCAATGGCAATCATCTGAGCGTGTCGTGACTTGACATTTCGTTTCGTGCCACCTTGGGTGACGAGATGCGATTCCCCAAAGGTGTTGCTCTCAATACGGCCGAGGTCTTGTTCTCCCACTTTCTCACCGTTGTCAGGAAACAATGCTCCTTTGACGGAGTGCAAGGAGGCGTCGTTGTCGGAAGCCATTGAAGCACTAGGAGGATGGCTGTTCAAAGATGCATTCAAGGCGACTAGCTCGTCTGAAGATAAGTTGGATCAATTGAGGAAGGATATCGAGATGCGCCTTGTCCGAGGGCATTCGCTCTTTAAACCAAGGGGGTACAACCATGTCTTCTCGGGGACACCTCGGTCAGGGCCATCTTTATTTTGCCCACGCCAAGCCCCGAGGAGCCATGGCCAATATCACATAGTGTCATGTCAGTTGCTGCAGAGTCGTTCTGGATGCTTGACGAGCTGGGATAAGTCCCTCGAGCCCTGTTCCCGGCCTTCCGCGGGTCCGGGTAAGATAGGAAAGCTTCCCCCGTATCAAGCCTGGACATGTGCCCCAGATTAATTATGGGGGCCGGCGTTAACCTCCGCCCTTATCTCTCCCCGCCCCGTGTACACCAAAGTCGCATTATCTCCAGCCCTGCCTCTCCACCTCGATCCTTCCGGTGACATGTCCATGTTTCCAATCGGCTGCCACTCAGCAACGCTATTTAGCCCCTGGATATAGCTTTCCATATCTAAGTCCTGTTGATAAACCAGGGCGTTATCCCTGGCTACTGATGCTTGCCTCTCTACTGCTTGGGAAGCAAGTGGTGCCAGTGGATTAGTTGCTCATTCAGGATCATGGCTACGTCCAGGAACGTTCGTTCTTCACAACTTGCTGAGTTGGACGCCCGCCGGAGTCGGTCCTTTGGCGGTTGCGGCACGGTACATGGTCCCATCATCCCGCATAGGGTCCATTTGCATGTTCAACAAGCTGACTAGACGCAGTGTCGGAACCGTCGAATGAAATGCGACGAGGGGCGGCCAACATGCTCCATGTGCGAGGCTTCTGGATTGACATGTATTGGGTACGAGAAGAACATATTCTTCGACTTCGAAGACATCCCATGCGTTGGCATGTCTCGTTTTCGACGGCCATTACTCACAGAGGAGGAGCGAGAGTCTATGAGCGAGAAGCTTACATCGAGCGTGCCGCCCGCTTTGACGCTGTGGAATATCGCCCAAATCGACGACGAGTGTGACAGATTACCCATATCTCAAGATATCCAGATCAGTCGAGGTCCTTTTGGAGTTTTCAGACAACTCCGATCTCTGCCTGAGTCTGACAGAGACTTATCCTGGCGCAGTCCCCTTTCAAACAGCTCAGACATCACTGGCACCCAGGAAGAAGCTCGAGCTACACGCGAACAGACCTCTGAGGTTGTTGACGAGGAGTTTCTAGCTTCTCCACAGTCTCCGCCATCGCGAAGGACACCTTCGCCGATAGATCCGAGCCTGGAACGCAATGATCAGCGACCCCTGAGTCCCGTGACAGACTGGTGGGACATGAGTGAGTGGTGGAATATGGGTGAACTTCCCAGCACGGGAAACTGGTGGGATACCCCGGTAGATCTGGATCGCGTCGGAGCCATCTCGGAGCTGGCAACAACAGCAAACTCCTCAATCCCCCCCACCATTGACTGTGCCGTACCTCATGATGCGGTCTTCCTCCTCAAACATTACTCTACGGCAGTCCTCAGGGGTTTCACACCGTTCCGTCATAGCAAGACCCCATGGCACATACTCTTCATACCCTACGTCAAGAGCTGCTTGGCCGCTCTAACCCTCGGCGAAGAGATGGACCACGCCAGTCTGACTGCCTTCTTTGGGACGTTGGCCATCAGCGCGTCCAGTCTTGGTGGTCTCTCCAACTCGCGCAAGTGGTCGGAGCAGGCCAAGATATACAAGCAAAGGGCGCGTCACCATGTCCGAATCATGCTTCAGACGGCCTACGACGTTCCGAAGACAGCCAAGTACAAGTCTATCTTGATAGCCATCTTGACCATGGTCCAAATCTCGAGCGTCTCCGGCGACCGCGATCAGGCGGAGTGTTACCTCCTCGAGGCAGAAAGATTTATCCGCGTCAAGGGTCTCAACCGCAAAAAGTCCCGCAAAGTCCGCCTTCTGCACCATTGCTATGCCTTCGAGCGCCTTCTCCATGAGAGCACCTTTCCAGGTAGCATCCAATCGGCCCATCGCAAACACGTACGCAAGGCCATCGAGTCGAGCGACGCGAGCGCCTATAGCCAGGACAGTTTGTCGTTCCGGCTGACTGACTGGGTCAACCTCGATCAGGAGATGCTCAGGCTCAAGGACCAGCAAATGGGCGAGAACGACCTGCATCTACAAATCCCCGGCATCTGGCTCGCGACGCTGTACCCCGAGATTTTCGGTATCCCAGAGATTCATATCTTTCTACTTTCACTCGTCATCCGTTTGGTCAGAGCAAAGGACGACGCCAAGGCATCAGGAGCCATCGGCGTCACGGAGTTCATGGGCCGAGCTAAGGCCGTCGAAAAGTGCATCCGCCAGCTAAAGCGCCGGCCCGGGCACGTGGTGGCAGATGCGCCGATCACCGACCCGGAGCTGCAGCATTGCCAGTCGCTTCTGGACAACCTTGCGCAGGCCATGCAACTAGCATTGTCCATTTACTTTTATAGGACTGTGTACAACGTGGAGGCGGATATCCTGCAAGACAAAGTCGTTGGCGTTCGAGACTGCCTTCTTCGGTTCGAGGCGACGGAATCCGAGATGGGCTATGGGTCGGCCAGGCTGGTGTGGCCTGCTGTGATTGCTGCGAGGGAGGCTGAGGATCCAGACGTGCGGATGTCGTTTACTCGGTGGTTCAAGGACTGGTCGTGTAGAAGCGGTCTTCAGATATTCACTGATTCCCTGGCTAGTGTGGAGAGGCATTGGGAGGATAAACGTCAGGAAGAAGAGGGGAAAATCGCGGATTTGTTGGCGTAGCGTAATGAATACGCCATCGCTTTCAGTTTCAACCCATAAGTTAGGTTTGATGAACAGAGTGACTACACGTTTGAGAAGGCGTAGAGTCTTCTCCGGGGATCAGGATGTTCTTCTGGGTTATGTTGCCTCTTCGGTTGCTGGCTGCCGGGGGTGGCTTTCCTGTTCCGTCTTAGTCATGTGGACTGCCGATGGATGTACTACGGCCCGCTGAGAAAGCGGTTTGATACTTCTCGTTCATCGAGGAACGCGACTATAAGACACCTGGGAATAAGTCCGGACAGTTTGGTACGTTCTCATGTAAACTTGACAAGGCGCATCAGTTCTCAAATTTGCGTCATAGCATCGGCATAGCCACAGAGTAATGAACATGTCTTCGTTCAATGGCAAAGTAGTACGTGCTTGTGGCTCGGGTCCTTCTCATGGAGAATGCTGACGATCAACAGGTTGCTATCACCGGCGCGGGTTCCGGCATGGGCCTAGCAACCGCTCAACTTCTGGCATCACGCGGCGCAAGGCTCTCACTCGCGGATATCAACAAAGACTCACTCATCGCAGCCATACAATCCTTGGAGAACAGTACAAGTCATATACACGAGACTGTCGATGTCCGAGATGGGCTAGCAGTGGACAACTGGATCCAGACCACCGTGGCGAAACTGGGAAAGCTTGATGGCGCGGTCAACATGGCCGGGGTGATCACCCATGCTACCCCCGTTGCAGAGCTCTCTGATGACGACTGGGATTTTGTCTTTGCTGTCAATGCCAAGGGTGTCTTTAATTGCTTGCGAGCCCAGTTGAAGGTCATGTCAGCCGGGGCAAGTATTGTGAGTGTAGCCTGGACATGAAACCTTTTGTGCTCCACAACGCCGTTGACTTTTCTTCATTCGACAGCAGATACTAACTTGTCATCAACAGGTATCAGCAGCAAGTGTGTTCGGGCAATTCGGTGCACCAGGCAATGCCGCATACTGCGCTAGCAAAGCAGCGGTCATTGGGCTCTCGAGAACGGCAGCCAAAGAGAACCAGAATATTCGCGTAAACTGCGTATCGCCTGGTAAGCCGTTTGGTTCTCACCGAAGAGTGCGGCGGGATTAATTTACACCACCATACGATCAGTCAACACCCCCCTGTCAAGAGGCGAGAACCCGGAAGACGTCAAGCGTGGCTTACAGGTCACAGCCCAAAAGCGGAGAGCAGAACCCATCGAGGTTGCCCGCGTTATTTCCTTTTTGCTCAGTGACGAAGCGTCGTTTGTCACTGGCGCTGTTTACAATGTCGACGGCGGTTGGGTGTGCTAGATGCCAGTATTGGGGCATCAAAAGCGACGGGAGTGGCAGAAGCATCTTGAAAATACTAGAAATGTCACAGTCCCGTGTGTGAAGAAATTCAACCGGATATGAGTAGCAGAAATTCCCCATCGAGGCTTGATGTTTTTCGTAGAAAGACTGAAATTTGCCCGATGCATCTGACTATCATCTAAAAGACGAAGGTATGCATCCATCCATGTTAGGACTCCGTGCTCTTCCATGCCGTGGACACAAACGTTTCGGCCTGCTAGGTACTACTTTTGTGAAAAAAAGCCCAGAGATTTGCGCCTCATTTTTAATAGCAAACCTAATGGGGATGCCTTTCTACCACGTTGAATCTTGCAGCGCTCCAGGCCTCTGCGTTGAGCGGTGCTTTAATACACGTGCATTCACCGTGATACTGGCTTACCAATCAAGTTATCAAAAGTGCCTCACTCAACAGTACTATAGAATTGGTAAGCATGTATCTCTTATCATTGGTCTATACCAGATAAAGTATGGAGGTTTGCTGGGACAACGTGTGCAAATGAGGCGGTGTCAAGTAGGCGTACAAACTTTAACTCAGGCGAGATGTTGCCGAGCTGGAGTAGGTCCATGAGAATCTCGAGTCAAGACGCGCGCGCGGCCCTGGCGTTCAATTTTCACGAGACGATAACGTACCACACCTCACGCTAAAAGCGAAAGCTCAATTTTAAAGCCAGGCCTTATGGGTCCGAGTCGGGGATAGTCTATTTCCACTTGTCCCCAGGAACCTTAAATTCTTAAAAAAGACCGGAATCCACGCGTTCCGGATGATACTTCCGCCGTCGTCGTGGAGCACCTGATGGGACATTGGCTCGTCAAGATGCATCTACCCTGCCCAACCGGAAATCTGATGACCGGCGAATTCAAAATGCGAAAACGAAACATACGCTAGTATGTCGTCTAGCCTGAAAGGTCAAGTGAATATCAATTCGCGAGGCAGTGCAATATCAGTCGAGCGTGACGCGGCTGCTAAGACAGCACGATGCCTCCTGTTGGTTAGAATATTAATATTATAACAATGAAGCCTATATAGATACACTCTACGAGTATAGATAAATAGTAGTATAAGTAATTAACTAAACTATAATCCCTACTATTAGGGATGAACTACTTTATATAAGTATATTACCTTATATAGGTTTACTATCTATACTTTTAGCTATGTATTTAATTATCCTATAACTTAGTTATATTTAGTCTACTAAATATCTATATATAGCTATACTTAGCTAGGCTTTTATACTACTTTTTACTATTTATACCCTTATACTTCCTTTTAATAAAACTATTATTAGTCTAATTATTTTATTATTTTAAGGTAAAGTAATTATAATTTTATTATTTTAATAACTTATT